>JAOYSI010011136.1:4941-25387 GCA_025775065.1 Hiodon alosoides | reverse complement strand
AAAAAAACAAGAGCCCCAGCCAATTGGAGAACAAACACTCATTTAAGAAATAAACACTCATGTCAAAGAGCCAGGGAATGCCTATATTCACATTGATGACACCGGTTTTAGGACTGACTTTTTTACGACAACCTCTGCTAAGAGGCCGGATGCAGCAAGACCAGACAGAAAATTGCATTAGTGAACTTAAACTTTTGTTGCCAACAGAACTTGAGCAAACAATTAACCACAAACAAAAGAAACCTAGATGTGCTAGAAAAAGTGTAAACTCCAAACGTACAACAGAATAATGTGTTTCAGTTTCAAAGTGGATCAGAAAAAAAAAAATACTGCAAGTCCTGGGCTGGCTACAGTTTAGGCCCCAACAGGAAACGCGCATTTGAAGTACGTGCTATGATTGGTCTTGGGTATGACGGCTCACCATCTGTCTTCGAGAAACCTTGACTGCCAAAAACACACATTCTTGAACAGTGAAAGCTTAAGTGATTAGTATTGTAAAAAAACACAAATCCACAGCAAAAGATACAAAAAGCTGGCTTCAAGCCTAACAGAAACAAACGCAGTGATGGACGGCAATGGCGACGGAGGATTTTGACAGTTTCTCCCGATGTAGCCACAGGTTTAAAAGCAGACCGCCACAGAACACAAGTGCCCCAAAGTGAAGCAGCAAGCTCGCAGCACCGCCACGGCGCACAAGTTAATTTCCAGTGCAAACAAATCTGAAGTCCAGGCCTTCCATTTAACAAAAAGAGTTAATTCAGGAACCAATTTCACAGTAGTTTCTGTCCCAGTCACAAGAGCTCATCTTGTATACATATGGTGAGCACTGCTTATTTCAAACAAAATGACAGTTAAATAAACATAAAACTAAAAAAATAAATGTTATTTTAAAAGTCTTTGTCTAGGGGGAGGAAGGGGGAAAAAAACAAAAACACACCACAAACCCCAAGTGGGAGGGGAACAAAGAAATGAGTGACAGCTTCCACACCCCCTCCACCCCCTTCCATTTCAAGCGCTTTAAAATGGCCCGGCTGGACTAAACCCCCAATGAGCCGCGCTCGGGGTCCGTGAAGTCAAAGCCGACGTGAGCACTTCCTGCGGTGGGTAACCCTGCCTCGGGGGTCAAAATGTTTGATGAGGGCATCCTGAAAACGACTGCATATAAAAGCCTGCACGCTCCCCCGTTTCAAACATCAGGACATCTTTTCATGGCCAGGGTACAGGCTGCCGTCCTCCTGCAGATCAAATAAAAATAAATGAATTAAACTCAGACCCCTTTCCTGAGATTAGTCATCGTTCTGGGAAGCAACTACACACAGGGACAGAGTTCACCAATTACTTAGGCAGCAGAAACGCCACAACACAAATTGCTAATCCTTGAGAGAGCAAAAACCTACCACCAAAAAGAGTGAACAAACGCAAGGATAAGAGCGGCGGTGAATACTTGCCCGTTGAGAAGGCGATTATGGGAGCGGACTACAGAAGGGTCAACAGCGTCTGTACACCGCAGTCCACGAAGTTCTGGAAACGGCAGGGGTAAATTAATTGGCTTACGTCCTTAAAAAGGCAAACTAACGCATAATTAACATAGCGCAGGCCACAGACCGACAGGCAAAGTCACATTTGTAAGGCAGGAGTGTTTCAGTTCGAGTGCACCAAGCAAAAAGCCCTCAGTTCAGGGACTGTAAAAAAGGTGAATTTTAAACAAATAATGACTCAAGTTAAATCATTAAAAGGGTGTACTGGAACGAAAAACACTGGCCTGAGAGGACCCCTGCCCAAATCCTTCATTACATTAAAGCTTTCTAATGGTGCCAACTAGCCATTAGGCGACATCACATTTAACCAATTAGGTTACACTTCTGTCAAGAGTTTCAGGTGCCAAGTTTTAGCCAACAGCGCCCTCTAGTGTGCCATTATATAACGTAGGGAAGGGGAAGGAAAGGTCCAGGCAGCAGACTGACTACTGCAGTTTCTGGGCCAGGAGTCCAACTGCACAGTTGGTTTTTGTACAGGACAAGGTCTTATTCGGATTAAGATCTTCAGTTACCGGCTATAAATGTTTAACGGAATTTGTTTTTGTCACATGCCCTTCATGGCACTTCCCCGACTGAAAACTCCAGGATTAAATACGATTTTGAAGTGCACACATTTTCTCCTCAAATTGGAATCTGCAATTATGCAAACGCATTCTGGCTCACCAGTAAAAACCCTTCCACCACTCACAGGGAGGACGAGGAGGTACGACAACCTCCTTTACCTGGGTCCGGAAAGCAGAGTAAATTAGATTAGTAAACTAAAACAGGCCTCCCCATTTAGCCTCATTAGAAACTATCGCTAAAGCAACCATTTTCACCCCCAAAACCTTTAGTTCAACCTTTTCAACAGTTCATTTATTTTTTAACCTGGTGAAGAGGCTGCACATAGAAACTCTTGACAGATTCCTGGTCACTGCTGAAAAGTTCCAGGCACAGCACAGACGGACTCAATAGGAAAAGCGCTTCTGGACCCCTGGGTGTGCAGACAAACGCATCTGAAGTAATCTCTGACCTGATTGACGAGGCGTGTCCTTTGTTCTCCGGACCAATGTGGAGAGGCGTACTGCGAGATGAGCACAGGGTTATTCAACGGCTGGGTTTCCCGCCCCAGGAAAAAATAAAACACTACATTATTTCATGTACTTTAAATCACATTTGTTGCAAGCATTAATCTTTAACGCTATTAAACACCCACATACATATTGCATTAACTCTTTGCAAACCGGCTCCTGTCTGTCTGAGCGGCCCATTTTTTCCAGAGGTACTATTGATTGGATGCAAAAAGTGGAGGGCAGAAAACATTACATTATGGAAACAAAAACCCATCCACCAAAGTCAAAATCTGACACGGCAGGCAGCTTTTATGGAAATTGGGCCGCCATTTAATCCCAAGGTAGAGCTAGGACAGGTGACATCTGAGATTAAAATGTTTTTAAAGCAGCCTTTAGTCACATGTATTCAGGAAGGTAGGACTATGCAACCACACACAGGTTCTGTAGAGGTTTAACTAGCATCCAAGTCAGTTTGAGTCATGAAACTGCCTATTGAAGAGTACAGGTCACACTTAAGACGGCTCAAAACCGATGGGGAGCGTGTGGATCACATGCGTTGGGAAAAACTACACACCAAAGGACACGCCAACGTCCTGACGTTTTATAATCGGAAAACTGCATTTGCACAGGCACATTGTCCTCTAACACGTTAGTTAAATTTAAATTTGGTGAAAACAAAAAAAGCATTTTTTTAAATAACTCACAAATAACTAAACTTGTCAAAAACGGAACAGACTTTTACCAAACAGGATGCATTAAGTTCAAACAAAGCATAAAGACAAAACCATAATCCCAGGAAGGACTTTGGACTGTCCTTGGAGCCATTACTGCGTTAGAGGCCCACTTAACTAAATCAGTGGCGGTGGACATGGCATGTACACCAAAGTCACGTCTAATCGATTACAAGCCTGCCCTTACTAATCAAAGTCCAAAGCTTGTGTAATCTGACAGGCCGGTCATATCTCAAAGCAATTTCAAAGGCCTTTTGAAAAAAGAAAAAAACCTTCACTGCACAAGACAAAGTATGTCATTCAAAAAATGAAGGTTAAAGTCTAACGAGGTATGATCAGGAGGAGTACATTTCTGAGATCCACGCTCAGAAAGTGGATGCATTTACCAACAGGCCGGGTCTCAATGTTTCGCGTTAGCATTATCGCACGCTACGATGCCACGTCGGGGCTGCCGCAGGTTGTGTGTACTGTAGTCCAGTGCTTACCTGGTACGCATAGGCAGTCTGCGAGTAACTCATAGGCATCTGTGGGATCATAACCCCTGGATGGCTGGAGTAAGCATATGGCTGTGTGGGGGGGGGAGACATGTCAAAGTGAAAAACAAGCAGAATCAGCTCAGAAGGACCATTAGTGAGACCTTTGTATCAAACAAGCTCACGGTGCCCTAGGCCAACACGGACAGCCTTCGTTCATCTTTGCACCCATTGGAACAAGAAACAGAATTAGGAAAAACACAAACACGTCAACCCTGTGTGCATGCACTGCTACAGTTACACTCATTTCGGGAATTCAGACTGAAGCCACACACGCAATGGAGGTTATTCCACCTGGGTTCTCAGTTGCATTAGTGGGAGAACTACACCTCCATGACACAGAAAGAGGACTGACCCCAGACACCAGAGATTAAGCCGCCTTTATTCGGGCTGTCAGGAAGTCGAGCAAAACGACGCTACAGGTCAGCTTACAGCGTGACCAGCCAATCACAAGGCCCCTTCCTTCCAGGCCCGTGCGGCAGAGCCACACAAGCCCTTACCTGGATGTACTGAGGACCTCCGTTCAGCACGGCTGTGGGCTGCATCACGTTCCCACCCATCGGGGTGCAGCAGCTGCAGTACATGTACGACGACGGGCTCACCCAGGGAGAGGGCCCCACCAGGTGGGACTGGACTGAACCTGAGGCAAACACACACTAAACTATCAATGCTGCTGGAAGAGCAATATTAGCCATAGGTTTTAATGACCCTGTGAAGTCCCCCAGGGAGAGGGCCCCACCAGGTGGGACTGGACTGAACCTGGGCAAACACACACTAAACTATCAATGCTGCTGGAACCGGACAGGAGTTTCAGCTAAAAAAAAAAAAAGTCAGTCAAGTTAGTCAATAATAGGCTATAATAAAAATCATTTTAAAAGGTCAGCCCAATCAGAGGCTGCAGTTGAGGACTAAAACTGACCATGTATAAAATACAGAGCAGTCATCACATTTACACATCCTGAACACTCACGTGAACTGCGTTCCTTCATGATGGCTGGGCCCAGTTTAAGCTTTCTCCCTTTAAAACTGATCTGTTGCTATTTAAACAAAAACGTAAACAGATTTTGTGCCAACGCGATACTGAAACGCACAAAAAAATATTATACTCAAATACTGAAAGACAAGGGTCGGGTCACTACCAAGTAAACATTAAAATACCAGTAATAGTCTAATAATTGGTGGAGAAAGACCAGCCCTTTATAACTAAGAGTTGATGTCTGTCAGAGATAATAAAGCAACCTTACTTCAACTATGGTTTGAATGTCCACATCCTCATTGAAAGACACAAAGCCATATCTTGGGGAGGGAAAAAGACAGAATTCACAGCATTAGCGCGGTACCAACATTTTTAGATTAAAGGATACAGAAAAAACAAATATATATTAAAAGGAATGCAGTGACTCTCATTAACGAGCAAAAGGTAGCTAGACCGCCCAGCGCTCACCCTTTGCATATACCGCCACGATAGGTGATTATCTTTACTTCTTTTACCGCGCCATATCTGGCGAAGAAGTCCTTGATTTCACTTTCGTCCACCTACAAAAAAACAAAACGCTAGAGACAAAACATACCTGCATCCAGACAAGTCATACGCATCCAAACAAAGCAGTTACGCACCTTCATATCGATCCCGCCGACGAATAGGGTGTTTGGCGTCATTTTACCTTCCGGCAAAATGTAGCCATTTGAAAGCTTCGATGAAGGCGACGTCTGACATTCGTTTCTTGGTTTCTGTATTTCCTTGGAGAAAAGTAAGAAGTACTTTATAGCCGTACACTTTAGCTACTTAATACAGAATTAACAATCTACATTCAACCACCATCTAAAACTGTACAAAGAAAAAACTGTCATGCTTTTTATGCAATAACGCCAGTTCCGCGTGGCTAGTTCTCACTGGTACAGTCATTACGGTTTCCCTCCCCAACCACTGCTTCAATGACATCTTCCAAACAAAACAAAAAAACTCCTTAGCCATCAACTGCCAAATAATTTCGGCACCTTTTCTGGAAAGAGGATCACGTGTTAGTTTCATGTATTGGCTGGGAGTTTAGCCATCAAGTTCCTGCCGAGTTAAGTCCATGTAACCTCACTACCGTATTAATGGTTGAAGCATCGATAATTAGGCCTCAGCCATACTTTCAATAGGTACAATTTAGTTTACTTCGGGTTTAACTAACTGGTTACAAACAGCAGGAAGTAAACTACATGTTACACTTATACACCTCAATCTGAATATAGCTGGGCATATTATTCAAATGCTAACGTGACTTACGGTGAGCTTTCGTCAAAAGGCCATATCAACATGTTTTCACGATTACCAATTGAAGTTTTTGACCATGCAACTGCCACTGCGGCCTACTTGACTAAATAAAAAATAAAGACTCATCTAACGATCTCGCTAAATCAACTGAGTTCTCATCGCTTGTAATTTCCCGCTTTCGTGCTTAACTAACAATAAGTTTGTTTTAGGAAAAAAAATATTAAACACTCACCATTTCTAAAACAAAAAAGTTAAAATAGCAGAATAAATTAATCACTCTCCGCCACACATAAAACTTTATTTTATTTTTCTGCTCGAAACGAACAGACTTCGTCAAAAGATCGTCGTCAAGCGCTCGACTAGAAAGGCCCTCCTCCTGCGGTTTTTCAGCCTAATTGGGAAATTCCAAAAATGAAATCGGGGCAAATATCTTAGACATCCCGCAAGTGTTATTACTCTGAATCAAAATAAATGAATCAATTTTACACCTGAATACGTTTTACTCATATAACTAATTCATTGTTTTATATTTATTTATATATATCTATATATGTACGTTTTTATTTTTTACTTTCAGCAACTGAACGGTACACCCTGTCACCCCTCTTTCATGGATTCAACCACAAATGAGAATGTCAAGGAATAAATCGGTGGCCATGGGAGGTTTATCACGGCTGCTTGTCGCTTCTTGTGTCAGGATTCAAGATAACCGTATGGTTGCGTGCATGAACTCATCATAATCAAACAATGAAATTTATCCAATAGTCTTATACTAGATCATGTGTAGTAAAATAATAAATTACCAACTGTAAAGACGCTGACATTTTGGTCCCAACTCCTCGCAAAAGGAGTCTTTTAATCACTCATAAGTCTTGTCTTGTCTTGAAATGTGGGAATAATCATTCATTCTTAGTTTAATTGATAAAATCAATTGCATCTTTCTCATATTTATTTGTTTAAGTGGTTCCTAAAAGCAATGAGAGGCAGTCTTGTTTTCACGAGAATTAAAACCTCCCAAAGATGTTCAGCCTCATTTGGGAGAGACACTGCTTGCCATGATCTCCTCGAAGCCCACATTTAAACAGTAACAAGCAGAATCTCTGGTCGAATAAAAGCACAACCATGATTTATTAACAATCGGAAGATGAATTCAGTTCCAGCATGCTGGTTTGTCCCCACACAGCTCAAATAATTACAACATGGCCCCCACCAGAAGCGAGCTGCGGTTCATTCAATCCAGTCCGCTCCAGCAGGCGAGAAAATTAATAAATGATTCGGGCATCAATCTTTGAACAAGAGCTACAGTACTGTTAGTTTACCACTTCCATTTCAGCCAAATAAATTGTAGTCACCCCTGTACTCGACCCCTGCTCATAGAGGAAAGGGTAAATCACTTGTTCCTGGCCTCCATGTGAAAACCAAGTGTCCTGAAAGGCGAGATACTGATGACGGATCTAGTTTATTTTGCCCGCTTGTGAGATTGCTGTGGCTCAATGGGAGCAGGGGTCCAAAACAGTAATAATAATAAAACTGATTTACGTGCCTAACCAGATGCTCTGTCCCGCAGTTTCAGCATTGTGTGGCCCGTCAAAGACCTCGGCAACAAAAGCCAAAAAAAAGATCAGGCCAGAGAAATAGAACATGCCTTTACAGGGCAGATCTCACACAACCTGTGACCCCATGGTGACCCCACTGTGACAGGCAGTTCAGGCAGAGAGAAAAACAGCTGTACGTGCCTGCACATTATTCTGCCCCGCTCTCCAGCCTGTAGCACTAGAGCCATCAAAAAGCTCTCGTTTAATTCCGTGCTCAGCAGAGTTCTTTTTAAATATGGAAGCAGTTTATCCCCACACCATTCACGTCTATGACCATCTGGTCAACTGGGGAATTCATTTCGTCCCGGTGGCCAGCGATCTTTATGAACGGAAGTCTTTGTTTATAAATTGAGGCCACGTGGCATATTTTTATTTGAATAAAAACAGGTCTGGCCTGACCTTTCTCTAGTCATGAGTGATCCTTTAGAGGGAATTTGAGGACTGTGCACTGGGAGAAGGTACGATGAGCGCAGACACCGGGGAGGCACTTAGCCTTCATTAGTGAACTTCATTAAGTGGCTCAAACAGTTCATTTTCATGCGTTTCGCTGCAGAGGTAATACTACCGTGTCGCACACAACCGTCACGTTTTCAATGAACTCACGTTAGAGATGGTGCTTTATGGGGGGAAAGATTAGCCCTGTTGTGACTGATAATATTTTCAGCTATAACTCTCTCCCGTGGGATTAATTTATGGTATTGCACGTCTATTTTTGAATTTCATAATGTTTTCACAGAACCGTCGCTTTTGTGAAGATGTATCTTGTTATATTGACTTTAGCCACTGGGTTTAGCTGTTCTGCAGGGAATTGGCATTTGTTGGGGAGATTCTGGAGTCTTTTCAACTCTGTGTGTCGTAGAAATGGCCAATCTAGGGGATTACCAAGGCATGACTGTGAAACCAAACGGTTTGTGTCCAATGCTGAAAGTTTCTAATGTACATACTGGTGTGAATTCCCCGCTTTGAGTACTCAATTTACTTACAGTACTTATCCACTTAACTATGGTTTAAATGTTATAACATTATTGCTAATCATCAATCAGTAAAACTAACTTGTGTATAGTTTTGACCAACTATTAATAATATTATTCTTAATTGCATTTCCATTGAATAATGAATAACTCAACTCTAATTAAAAAACTATGAAAAAAATGTAAATGAATGAAAAAAACAAAACAGAAATCGATTGTATGTGAAGTAATCTAAACGCCACAAGGTCCGCAGGCGAAGCAGAAAATCGTACGCAAAAGCACAGAAGGATGATTTAATACAAAACAAAACACAGTGTTCTGAAATAATTTCGATGGCCTACAGAACACAGTGTGCTGGCCACAAAAACAATTTGATGTGAGCCAATCAAAGGCTAATGTGCAGTCCTCAGCCTATGCATAACGTTTCTAACCTGCAGTGTTGAGGATACATTATTTTTTATGTTTTGCTACAGTATCTCGGTACTGCCGAGAGGGTATTATTTTTAAGAGGGGTATCTAAATCATCTAGGATCAACAACAGAATTCTAAATGACTTGACACTGTGCCCAAAGAATGTATTGAAGAGTATTGATATCTGAAGTCTATGTGTAATATTATGCGTCATTAATTAAATATTTTCGTCAGTATTATTGTGGTAGCGGTTAGGGGATGACCTCCCCTACCATAACGTAATAATAACAGGTACACGTCTTTAAATCTCTTTAAAAAACCTTTACTTTTAAAGAGTCTTTAAATTAACGTGCGAGGTGTTTTTGATATTGTTGACAGGTGTGGTTACATTACAGGAGACGGTGGAAGCTGGAAAGTTCTAATTCAAGTCACACATTTTATGTTATTCACAAGAAAAACTGATTGTTTTCCCCAACACTCATTCTAAGCTTTTAATGTGTCCAAAATAAGTAGTCCACCCTTATTCTTGGCTTCTACGCCGCGTTCACTGCCTTGCTTTCTTACTAACGGAAAGAAAGAAAGCAGCACTTTCTTACCAACAGGTGTCACTGTAACACCCACCTATTTCTTTCGGTGGCTTCCAATCACACGTACTTTCGATTTTTATACAAAATAGTTAATGTAGTTAGTTATGTATTATATGGCTTAGAACAAAACTATATGAACACATATATAAATATATGAAATAAATACACGGGGTACAATATGACAAACCAAGGTTACATACAGTATAAATGAATTTCATTTGAATGTATTTAAATAATATTTACCTAAAAAATAAGTGTAGATTAATTACAAATTCAGTATGGTAAGAATCATCATAACTAGTCAACGTTATCATACATACTATCCCAATAACTAAAGCACGCAAGGGTAGCAATTATATTTTTCCAACACAGACCTCCGTTTTCTGAAGCTTTTCCGGCTTTTGAGATGTCAAGAAGCTTAACCATTTGGCCAGTCTGCAGTAACATGTTTACACCTCTAGGAATTATATATAAAAAATAATTGAATATTCGGTAAAGGGAACGCATATATTAAAAAGTTCCGAGTAAAAAAACGGAAAACATAAAATAAAATTCAAATGTTTATATAATTTTCTAGAATTGATCGAAGGTCTCGCATATATCCAGAGACACGTTGCAGGATAAATTACTATTGATATGCCATCAGCCTGGCTAATTAAAACCAATTATTCTGCACCTTAATTAATTAACTTAATCCATAAATGAAATTCCTTTATTTATTCTATATTTAAATAGGAGAAACTCATATCTGCAAAGGATCTTCACAGTTTTAAATTATGGAATTGCCTATAATTTAAAAATAAAAATCTTCCCAATTTGGAACAACCAACTTACAATACATCTCGGCTCGTTGCTCCGAATCCTACTACCACACACGAGAAGGGTTAATATGACAAGTCTCGAGTCGCCTTAGAGCAACCGTCTCTTTTCCACACTGTAGGCACAGCTCGCCGTGTAATCTGTACGCCCCTTTCGACTGTACTGTAAACTCGCAGGCGCCTGGAAAATCGACGGGAGACGCTCGTTAGCAACAAACCAAGAGAAATTCTACCGATTAACCCACCTTAGCCAAGGTCAAATTTGAGAATTTGTTAAAGAAAAAAACAGATGCCATTACTACTATTAACAATATTGAGAGAGACTCAAAAATATCCATAACTAGAGTAATTAGTCATAATCATAATCCATTATTACCAGGTTATTTGTTCTTGCGTCAATGACGTATTTAAGGATGATTGGTGATTTACAGAAGAGCTTGTCTACTTTACAACTTGTATCACGGTTTAAAAAAAAAAAAAACCCAGGCAGATTCTACGGTTCTCGTAATGTAACATTATCAGCCAGTTCCAGGCAGGAGCTTCTTACCAGAATTACTTACAGTGCTGTTACTTTCATTCAAAGAAAAAGCTTCGTGTTTAGTTCTCCTTGCTCTAACCATTTTCTTCTTGAGAGGATAAAGGCACCCTTTGCTTTTGTTACGTGAAATTGATCCAATTTACCCTGAAGCTCAGAGCCAATTTGATTTTCTCATCACCTGAAAGTTTTTCAAATTTGGTCTTTCTTGCTCGGCATGAGTAATGAAAGTGTGATGTCAGGTTTTTTAAATACATAATTTTATGATTTAAAGACCAGAAACAAAAACAAATGTAGAACTCACAAGAGTGTGTTAAATATTGTTCCATTTGAACCACACCACTTTAATTATTAATTAGCCTGTAAATCTTTCACAGATACATTGCAAATTGATTTGTGTGTTGTTTACAGGCAACGTTGAGGACAAGAAAAACAAAGAGTAGACAAACTTGTGCAGACTTGGTTTTAAGACCTGCAATTGAGCATAACATTCGATTTTAACAAGCGGTTAAGGGTGTTAATCTTTGCAGCCCAAGTTTACTGTCGAAAAACATATCGTCACCATAGTGAACTCAATATCATCTATAAATAATACCCATTGCAGAATCCTAGGCAATGGCTTAATTTAAAACTGTTCTACTGTAGCTAAATCATCCTGTGGTGATATGATGCCTAAATAGTTTATGGGAGCATTTTAAACCACAAGGGCCTAATTGGCAGCCAACATTCATAAAATATCACTGGTATGGTGCACCAAAGATTTTTCTTCTGTGCAAGTAGAGCAATGTACCTGATTTAAAAAAGAACCAAAGTGTTTAGCCAATGAGAATTCCAAAGATATTCTAGAACAATAAGATCAAATAGGATTTAAAAGGGCACTCTGGCAGGACTTTAATCTAGCTTGAAATGGTCTCCTGGAATTCTGACCTTGCAGCACTCTTAGGCGGAACACCCTTCAAGACTCTCAACATGCTATCCGACCTTGTGTCTGGGGTAAAGACTAGACATGAAAAAGCTCTGACACGCCGAACTAAGCACGTGACTTTCGGCGTGGCCAACATTAACAACCACTTCGGTTTATCTAAATTCGATAAACCGTCTTTCCCTATCTGTACTCCTAATTGCCTATACACTTGATTGGATGCACAATATCCGGCCTTCTAATTTGTCCTTGACAAAAATGAACCATCTAATTCACACGAAAAGCGGCGCTGAAGTACAAATAGACGACGAGAAATGTGACACGTCTTTGGTTTTGGGAGAGCCTTTAATTGAAGTATTAAACTGGCTTTTTTTCTGATACTTGGTGCTTTTGTTATTGCCTTATCTTTCATAGTATGGATTTTACTATCGAAGTCAGACGACAAATTGTATTCAAGAAAAAGTTTACTTTCTGTTTATTCTATATAAAACTAATACATAGGAAATATTTAGCTCGGCCGTAAACAAAAACATTAAAAAATATTTTCTCTCTCTCTCCAAGGACATATTTCATATATTTATCATCTAAGCAAAAGGGTAATCATTCTTATTGACCATTTTTTTTTCTCTAAAAAGACAAATCGTGTTTAAATGATAAAAAGTTCTACGAAAATTCAATCTTTATACGATTTTACTTTTTTACTGAGTTAAATCGTGAGAAAATGATGAGTTTTGTATTTATTGTTATTGTCTAATGGTGTCTAGTCAAATTATTATTGCGTAATCATTGTCAATTAAATTTTTTTCCTGTTCTACGATCAAATATTTTCCGGGGAATTTCCGGGGAACGACCTCCACCGTCCTTAGGCTAAATCTTTTGATGATTTTATAAACGAAACGACAATACATATAATGTATTTTGAGCTAAAACAGAAGACCATGCAGAAAGTAGCTTTTCGTTATGAAACTAGGAGATATTATGATTACTACAATTTAATACTATACCATTTAATTAAATTAATGCCCATCGATTTGATTTGAAAAAATGTAAGATCGGGTTTATCCCAGTCCTTTTGGGTTCACTTTAACCTTTTTAATTTATTTATCAATTTATAATTGCACACCAGTTTAGTACCTCGGTAATAGGTGACAACCCATAAGGCGTTCCTTAGTGTAACAGCCAATTATGTTAGAAGATGAGCTTGACTGACGTCCGATTTTCCTCCGTATGTGTTTTGTTATTAGAAATTTCAAATAGAGAAGGCTTTCTCAGTCCGTAAAGGCGGATTTTGTAAGCATTTCTCCAATAGGCAGCAATGGTGTTATTTGACTGACGGCAAGTTGTTTTCGGTTGGTTGACAGTCTGTGTGAGTATGAGGCGGCAGACCGGTATATCGCTGCGAGGGTAAATTTGAGGAAGCGGGCGCAACCTGTTTTCATCAGTATCGGCGTGAATGCAGCCTTGACCACAGACGGAGATCGACATGTTACCTTGGGTTTTTTGTGCGAGCTACGGTTTTACTAGTTAATTCGGGTAGAATGGAAAGGTGATTGATTGAATCTGGATGTGCCTTTTCAGCCGCTGTTTAACGTTAACTGTTGACAGTGCATATTCTGAGACGTTCATCCGAAAACGAAAAAGTTACATTTTAATCCCATTCTCCGTCTAGTGGTTTATCATATAAAATCGATAGTGGTTTTGTTCCTGTCCGGATTATTTAAGAATGTCGGCAGGTGCAGGACAATAAGGTAGCGGGTAAATTGGCTAGTTAAAACGGGGTCGCAAATGTTCTATCTTATAGCTACTAATCAGTGTGACTTCGAGGCGCAGATTTAACTTTAAATTCAGTGACCATTAAGTATTAGTGTAATTACTTAACACGAAGTGTTGCTGGTTATTAAGTGGGAAGTAATCGAAAGTAGTCGTGTTGCTATTTACGAACTGCAGGGTTCCTACACTTCCTATTCATCTGGCCATACACACAAGACAAACACAAGATGAGCATAGATAGATAGATAGATAGATAGATAGATAGCTAGCTTACTCGTTTTATGGTATGGTTTTCATTGCACGGAGTTAAATCTATCTTTTTATTTATCAACTTCTTCGACAATCTTAAATTGAAATGTGAGTCTCATAAATTTTCTCGCTGCGGAGACTTTGTGAGGAAGTTGGTATATTTGAATGTTTGTACATGATGACAATTTCAAAGGGCAATTCGTAAAACACAAATGGGAATATATGTAGCGTCCGAAGGCGTGCAGCCTCGTTAGTTAACCAGCTAGCTAGCTACTCCTGCACGGATACTGTCAATTCTGTAAGACTGGCCGAGACGCTAGCCAGTTAGCTAGCAAGTTAGCAAACGAGCTATATGACCAACCCTTTGCATCGCTTATACCGAGCCATACAGGAACTAACAAAGACGAAATATAGCAGACCCGGGCGTCGATTCCTATGGCGGAGTTAGGAGAGGAATACGGCGGAGTGTCTTCAATTGCTGGAAAGAAACCGACCATTCCCGACGACGAGGCATGGGGGGAATCAAAACTTGAAGAATCGGTTTCTAACGGGGACTGTGGTGTGCCAGACCCGGTTGGCCCCGGATCCCCCAAACCCGACAGTCCGGGAGGGGAAACGTTCAACTCTGCCTCTGTCGGACTAGACGCAAAATCGGGTATTCCTCGGAGAAGCAGTATTATTAAGGTAAGAAGCAAACATTTGATTAAATCGCTTGCTATTTATTTTGTTTTCTCAAGTATGTTCTGTCTTCTAACCTCGCTTCCTACCACAGGCGTTGCTCCCACTGAGACGGCACCAGTCTTATGTCAGAGAGCTACATTAATATCATGCATAATGTTGTATGGTCGTTAGGGTATAACTACAAGCGTACTTTGTGGCTTTTTTCTTGTGTATTATGAAGACCATCCTTTAAAATCTGTCCTGTCGAATAAATCAGATTAACCATCAAGTATGGTCCTTTAAGATTATGCACATAAGCCTAAACGTATTCCAAACAAAGCTAATTAAAATGCATACACGATACCAATGCATGTTCACATAAGATACTGTTGACGTTTTTATTTTATTTTATTTTTACCTTCATGGGTTTTTAGAGAACCGTTGATTCATAAAAAAATATAATACTTAATTACAACAGACTAAGTAATTATAAATTTTTAATGGGTTGATAAAATCTACCTATGAAATACGTACATCAGAAATTAAAAACGGCTAGCCTATATTCTTTATAAATTCTACCCCAATATAAAGCAAACGAATATTCCTTAACGTGTAAAACGTGCTGAAGAGAAAATTACGTTCTTGCGTTTTTGTAGAATTCACTTTGCCAATAATTGCGGCGACTACTTCGCGAGGACCTGATATACAACGTTGCCATTGTTTCGTTGGTGCCTGATAAACTCACGTTGAGCCGAAGGTCTGCGGTATGTTTCTGGTTAGGGAATGGTTGGTAAATGTCTTTTTTTTAAAATTTATTTAAAGATTCAACTACTGTGTTTAATCGCAGATTTGCGCCGATAATTGATTTTAATCGATGTGTTATACTCTTCAGAACAATGCTCACCTGTCTTCGCCGGTGCTTGGGGGGCTTATTGAACGTTAGCCAAGGCGAATGTCAGCGGACCCAAGAATACCGCATGTGGGATTTACAAATTAAGATCATCAGAACATGCCCGGTATTCTACGACTGGTCACCTGTTTGGAGTCATAGTCAGGTGGAGCGACCCCTCGCCGGGCATTACCGGTTCCTGCTGCAGCTAAAGATGTTGCAGTCAGTTTCCAGTATGGTCTAATCTCAGAAACTGGATAATGAGGTGATCGCTGTAGGAGTAGCTATGGGCGATAATCAATATCTGTCAATAATTATCTGTCAATGAAAAAAGTAGTTGCGATTACACTGGTAAGGAGCGAAAGACAAAGTGACCGTAATGTTTATTCCGTTTCGTAAAACAAACGCTTTCGCTGGTCTCGCACAGTTCCACGGCCTGTTGGTCATATCTCCGACCTCCCTGACAACGCATGCAGAACTCCCGGAAATGGGTGCTGAAAACAAACGCGCCTGTCATGAAGGGCACCAGGGAAATGCCATCCAAAAATGTGTTCATGTTGTTTATAAGAAGATTTTTTTGTTTTCATTTTCTCGTGGATCAGTGAAGATCGGCGCTCAGGCAAATGCGTATTGAAATGTCTTTGAAAGAAATTGTAGGCTAATAAAACCAGTTTATTTGCTGCTGTTGTATGTGTGCCACAGATTTCTTTAACCGAATAGGCTCAATCTGTTTGGCTGCTCCTGATAAGAATACTTGTGTAAGGACTTTAAAACCATTTGTAAACTACCTGTAGGGCATTGCAGACAATTTGTATAGTTTTTAAAATATTTTTTACCCTGTGTGCCCCAACTGGAATGTCTGATGGTGATGAATACTACTGTTAGGATTAGCAAATTTCAACACCGCTCCACGGACAGAACTGCTCGTTTCTGTCAGTGTCAGTCTCGGTGAGTTGGCAGGAAATGTTACGTGAGTCTATTTCCACACTGTCCTTATGGTGACATCGCATTGAGTCACTAGCAGTAAAAGACGAGGCCTGTATGGCTTTCTTCTAAACCGCTCGAGTACGGCGCGTTCAAGTGGAGCGTTTGTGTTCCCACAGCGCCGCCTGCTTCGGCGAGCACCCCGTGACCGTTTCAAAGCGTGTTTGTGGCGCGATGAAGTGGACGGAAGGGGACGAGGTCGTGGTCGTGGTTAACGTGCTCATGGCCGACCAAAACGTATCTCGGCAGGAACTCCGAAGGCTGGGCGGAGGTTGTTTTTTTCTCTCTCCCCTCTCTGCCACTACGTTGGGTCATCTGTTGACCTTGTTCGGGAGGTTAGCAGGCCAGGAGGTGTCCATCAGAGACCCGCGGAGCCTCACAGTGATTCCTCTTATACAGGGCCACGAGGCTCTGCTCTGCTCTGCTCTGCGCTGCGTCTGCAGGCTCCTTTAATAGGGTTTGTTTGTCAATGGAAAGCCCAGTTCTGGCCTGTGGGCTTTTTTGCCCCCAAATAGCACCTCGCCTCTCAATTTACAGCAAACCCATGCAAGTTTGATAACCCTGTGACTTTTGAGACAAGGCTTAGTTATTTCTGAGTTTAAACTTGCGTGAGTGGAGCCGTTCGCTCGCAGGCGGGGCGGAGAAGACCCTGAAGCTAACGCCGTGCCCCCCAAATGCATGAACACATTGTCTGCTTTTAAAAGCACTCACGACAAAGTTTCCCTGGTGTGATGACAGATCCCCTTTAGATTTTTCCATTGACTAAAATGGATAGCTTTCCTAAGCTCCTATAGTGAGGGTCTTTATATTAAAATTCACACTAACAACACTGATTGTGTCGATCACACAAAGCAACAGTTTCCTGGTAAGGTCGTACAGCTCGCCTACCAATCGGAAGCAACGTCTGGTGAGAGAGATTATTCGCACACACACACACACACACAGTGCCTTGCAAAATTTCTCTGAGAATTCTCCCAATTCTCTGATATTACTGATTAACAAACGGCACGTTGAAAATTTGTTCCGTTCGACATTTTAGATTAAAGCGCCGAAACTCAAAATCAATTATTGTGAGGCGATATTGGTTTTATGTTGGGAGATGTGTGTATGACAAATGGGAAAACAGGAATATGTTACTTGCATAAGTATTCAACCCGCGCACGTTAATATTCGGCCGAGCCAACTTTTCGCTGCAATAACAGCTTTAAGTCTTTAAGCTTTGCACACATTGTCTGAGTGACTTTGACCCATTTGTCTGGGTGGGAGACTGTGCACTTGTGTTCCTTGCTTGATCCCTGCACGGGGGGGCTTCTCCTTCTCCTCTGACCCGGGCTCTTCGCTGTGTCTGCACTGGGGCAGAGGTGCGTTAGTGCTGTCGTGGAAACGGGTTGCGTCACGCCTCAAGCGTGTGAGAATCAGCTGAACCCTTATTCCAGATTGTGCAGCTAATCTGCTCTGCCTGAGAATGCTGTTTTGTATGAGCAGGAGATTATATCCAGATTCTAACGCAACGCAACGCAACGCACTTGCAAGTACTCGCATAAATGACTGTTTATGCAAACTGTGAAATGACTGGACACTTTGACTCCTGTTTCGTGAACTTTTTTAGTCTGTTGTAATCTGTTACCCAGCTGTAATCAGTTGTAATCCGTTTTCTCCCCCATAACTTTGTAAAATGAGTTTCTTTGAAACCCAAATCGCCCCGTCCAGTCCTCTTGCTGTTGCGGAGAGCGGGGGAACGGAGACCCGTGTGTCGCACCCCACTGCCCCCTGTTGGTGCTCGCGTGTCATCTGACCCGTTACTTTTATTTGTCTTGCCACCTCCCCCAGTGTTTATCGCCATGGCCATTGTGGGCGGGATCATCGGTCGGCTCCGCCTCCTGCACGGTGGGCAAATCCCCCGGAGGGACACAAATTCCACACCCCTGTCCCAACTCGCGGCCCAGAAGTGGCGAGCAAACGGCAAAGATTCCTAGCGCCGCCGGGAGCCCGCCAGCAGACCGCCTGGCAGTAGGGCGTGATTTTCCGTGGGCACCGTATCTCTGTCCGCCCGTGTATAACGTCTGAGTGCTGCGGGATAACCCAGAAAAGCTACTGACCGTATTTCTAATGAAAGCAGGAGGGGCAGCGAAGAGCTGTAATTGCCAGTGCTGTGAGGGGGGTTAATGAGGCAACCAGGTTGTGAGAATCGGGGTTTGGGACCGCTGTCAGAGCACCTTGCTCCCGCTGAAGACCCTCAGGGTTTTTTGTTTTTAAATGATTAACGGGAGAGAGGACCTTGGTTTAAACTGGGGTTACCAGGGACTGCGGATGTCAATGGCGTTTCTCCCCGGTTTGAAGCGTGGTGTCCCAGGCGACGGCGCGAGGCATTCTGGGATCCCCCCCCCCCTCTGTGGGTCTGACAGCGGGTATCCATTAGGGTCATTAATCCTCATTCTGGAGAGAATGCTTTCCACCCATGTCGTTTCACATCTGAATTTCCATCGTTGTTGCCCTATAAATCTCTCCTTTTTTCTGTAATTAATTTTCTTTCAATAACAATGGTTTAACTTGCAGAAAACGCCGCGCTTTTGGATCTGGGAGGGCACTAGAATGAGAATGCGCTCCCAGAGGCTTGTTAAGTCATTTAAGGTCCAACTTGACGCTGGGAGGCCCCTGGGAGACGTCCATGGACTTTTCCAGTTTGGAGTATTGAATGGAAGTGGTTAGCCAGGTTACTTTCTGCGCTGTGGGGTTCTTATTACGGCAGATTAGTGTGCTGTTCTGTGACAGGAGGAGATGGCTCCCTTTGTTTGTTACTCTCCTCTCTGGACCTCCCTTTGTTTGTTGCTCTCCTCTCTGGACCTCCCTTTGTTTGTTGCTCTCCTCTCTGGACCTCCCTTTGTTTGTTACTCTCCTCTCTGGACCTCCCTTTGTTTGTTACTCTCCTCTCTGGACCTCCCTTTGTTTGTTACTTTCCTGCTACTCCAGAAGGAGTGGGGCTTCCTGGTTGACCTTTTACTTTTGACCTTTGAACCTGCAGAGGGGCCAAATCAGCTGATCTGTAGTTAAACAGTGCTGAAATAGCCCAGGAAATGTCAGTACGATGCATGTAGAACCTGCTGAATGTGTTAAATTCAATATTATTATTAAATATTAGGATTTTTAGTGTTTTCTCCCCAATTTGCATTTTAGCTTGTTGTTATGAATCCTAGATTATTAGGTTAGGCACCTAAACAACAGCAGGGGTGGGACTTTACCCAGCAAGCTTTCAGTTACTGACACCTTAACCACAACACCAACGGCTGCTGGAGAGGGTCGGGGCATGGCGAGCTGCTCTGCCCTCTCAGAAGGACACTCGAACCTGAACTCTCCTAGATGATTGAAGTAATTATCTCAAGTGTGGTTAATTGCAAATGGCATCTGAATAATTTCATTTTTAAACAAATCTAAGCCTATATTTCAAAGCTTGGGGGCAGAATGTTGGTCTGTCTTTATAATGGGTTTGGATTGACGTGTGGCGGGGGTGGATAAAAGGGGCTAATTTTATTTCCACTTCCATTTATTCTTTAATTGCAGTCAGGTGTGTGTGTGTGGCTGCGTGTGCACGTGCGTTAGCGTGTGTTTGTGGCTGCGTGTGCGCGTGCGTCAGCGTGTGTATGTTGCCACGTGCGTTAGCGTGTGTATGTGGCTGCGTGTGCACGTGCGTTAGCGTGTGTATGTGGCTGCGTGTGCGCGTGCGTCAGCGTGTGTATGTGGCCGCGCGTGCGCGTGTGTGTAAAGCGGTTATAGCAGGAAGAAGTGCCCAGACACAGACTCCAGCTGTGGGAAAGGACTGGACTCGGGTGAACCCTCTCACTAGGATGAGTCGCAGAGTCGCAGAGTCGCACTCAGTTTCCTCGCCTTGTCGGAAAAAAGTCATTATTTTACTCGGTGCGTGCGTGCGTGCGTGCGTGCGTGCG
>JAOYSI010011135.1:0-10011 GCA_025775065.1 Hiodon alosoides | reverse complement strand
TGTTTTACTCCTTGGCATAAAAACCAGGGGTGGGGTTACACCCAACCTATTTGGGTTTGAGCCCAAATGCATCTTAAAAAAAACCCCCCCCCCCCCCCCCCCCATTAAAAAACAGAGTGGTTAAATCACGAGGAGGGTCACTGCTTTTCCCTTGGGCGAGGGATGTAACCTGAAGTCATTAAGTTGTCAGCTGTGTAAAGGCACACTGATTTGCTAGTCCCTGTGAATGAATCGAGATCATGCCATTTGTCGATTGCCCTGTGGCGTTTTCGTAATTAAGGTGGCTGGGAGGCAATCTTGCGGTTAAGACCGGATGTAAATTGCGGTTATTTTAGTTTGTACTCCCACAAGCTTACAAATGCATCTAATGGAGTTAAGGTAAATCTTGCATAGGTCTTCAAGCTGCCAAATGTTTAGCAATCTCATCATTTTTGTAGCACATACCAGTCACTTAAACTGTAATATACCATTTTAAAATGCATCAATATAGTCCCCTGGTTAGTGAGGTTAAGGATTTTGGATACTAGTGTTAGTGCAGGTTGTGCTGTATCGCATTTCCTATATCTGGCCATAGCACAGATGGCATCCAGTAGCCGGTAGCCAATGCAATCAAGTGACTGGTTGTCTGGTTCCCCGGGTTTCTGTATAAACTGCCATGCTGGTTGACCACAGAGCGACACCCAAAGCCAATGCCTGTGTGTGACGACATCCGCCTGCCTTTCAGTCACTGGTCAAGACATACTGTGACAGTCAGGGACTCTCATACTGCCCTCCCCTAGAGCTGGACTGGCCAGTGGTCTGACTGTTTGCCCTCCCCTAGAGCCAGAATGACTGGTGACCTGACAGAGTATGTGTAGAAAAACATTAAAATTCATTAGATTTGTCATGGGATATAATGGCATCTGCAGAGTTGAAGTGAGCACATCGCAAACTGTCTCTGGCTCCCTCTAAGCTGATCTGCTTTGATATCCCTGGCACCGTTTTCCTCAGCTTCTCCCTTGCTACTGTTTGCAAACCGGCGCGATGTTCGTCTGGTGGACCCGGAGGCCGGACGAGCCGAGTCGGCTGCGGTGGTCAGTGGCCTGGACGCTGTCGCCGTGGACTTCCTCTTCTCCGAAGGACTGATCTTCTGGACAGACGTCAGCGAGGAGGCCATCAAACAGACATACTACAACCAATCAAGCAACGGTACTGCTGCAGCGGATTCCACACAATACAGCTCTGCTGTGTTAGTACCATAGTGTTAGCGCTCCTTAGGCTCCAAAATAATGCTGAATGCAATCTGCTCTGTTTCCTGAAACTTTAACATTTTTTGTTTGGCCAATTGAGCTGATCCAGTGTACTTCAATATCACCGTAAAAGTGCTAGTGTTGGAGATCCTCTATATATTAAGCTGAAGCCATTCTTAACATTTCCATATTGATTTCACACATACAAATGAGCAAGAGGTCAGGGAAGACACAAGTGGGTGTTAAATGTGGGGGGATGTTTGGAGAAATGAATATGATTCCTGTCCCCCTCCAATCTGTTCCTTATTTCTGTCAAGCTTTGAAAGAGGCTGCAGGTAGCGGGCAGGCGGTGGTGTCGGGCCTGGACTCCCCCGATGGGCTAGCCTGTGACTGGCTGGGCCACAAGCTCTACTGGACCGACTCGGAGACCAACCGCATCGAGGTAGCCAACCTGGATGGCACCTCCCGCAAGGTTCTGTTCTGGCAGGACCTGGACCAGCCGCGGGCCATCGCACTGAACCCGGCCCACCGGTAGGTGATCACGTCCTCCAGTTCTTGAACTCATGAACATGAAATTGCCAGTCAGAAAGCTTTTCACAACCCCAAAGAAGGTATCCCTCAGAGGGTTCTGGGTTTAGATTTTTCAGATTTTTTTCAGACAGATGGGAATTCCAAATTTGTATTAAAAGAAGGTTTAACTTGTAGCAGCTGTGATAATTGATATTTGCTTCAAAACCTCTGTTTCAAATAGAACTTACCAAAGTGCTATACTCAAATGAAGTGTATTGACAGCTGTCAGTTTTACTTTATTTTCTTCAAAAATAAAGCAAATAATTCTGTCTTGCGCTTATTGTGTTAGTACTGTACCTCCAGATTTCTCCTCTTCTTCCATGTTCAAAAAACCTGCCTGGCTTTCATCAACAGGAAGCAGATAATGGTTTTTCCATTTTCAATGAAATTGTATTTAATTAGAGGCGCTCAGTAGCTCAACAGCATCGACTGGCACATCACGTGAAGCTCAATTACGCCGTAGGTTTTTTTTTTTTAATAGGCTCTTGGTTTTTATATTTAGCCAAAGCAGCGCATTGTAAACATGGACTCTTTACTCTGTTGGAGTATCATTGTTGTCCCATTCAAAAGACTTTTTTTTTTCCTTTTTTTTCCAGCTGTTGAGGACAGATATGTTTTTCTCTTGTATCTCTCTTACTGCCATATGAAAGGCAAACTGAACCATTTGAAATAAAAACTGGTTGCCATCGTCTTCACTCGCCATTGGATTGGGGCATTTTATAAATATTTATTTGGTTAAGCTAAGTCCTGCATTAAACAAGCTGCATTCAGCAGTAATAAAAACCATGAGCCGCCAAGTGTCACCTTCCTGATTAATTGTCGGTTGTGGTGTGTCTGAACCTCCCTGTATCATCGAGCAACACAGCCATATCGTATTTATATTTATGGAATGTAATAAAATATGTACTATATACATTGTATAAAAGAAGTTTTGTCATAAGTTCTGTCATAACTTCCGAGTCCGCGCCGACCCCATATCATGTATGGCCAGAATGAGGGCTGTATTGTTAGTAGGGTTCATTCTGAATTGTGGCGTCAAAGCAGATGTAGCCCTGCAGGTATATCATCTACCTCCGTTTGTTCTTGGCAAACAAAAGAACACGCATTGTCTAACAAATACATCATTGTCTGGCGAGCAACAGCAAATGTAGAACCTAGTTCCCAAACCTCTCAGTAATTACCACTGTCTTGGGTCGGTTTAAAAAAAATAAAAAATGTCCAGGGTCTCTTTAAATTGTTGCCTTTCTCTTTGTTATTTTTGTGTTTTTTTTCCTTCACCTTTCATCCATTTACATTAGCACACTCCTGACCTCACAGCTGCCTTTCCTCCTGACACATTAATGGATGGATTTGAGAGTGGTCCTTAATTGAGATGAATGCGTCACCTTAACAGAAACAACAGGGAGGCTAAGAAGGCCTTAGTCGCGTTGCGTGTTTAGTCTCCGCGTCAGATTTGAGAAATACTGAGATTTAAGGTCCTGGCCACTGTGCGGACAAATCGAACAACTTTTCCAACACTCTGCCTTGGAGTTTAAAAACGTTCAGCTGATGAACATCAGAACCTTCTAAATAGGTTGGCTGTTTTTTTTCCTAGCATGGGCCGAAAAAGTCTCATGCTGAGGCTGGTATTTAAAAAAGAAAAAAAATGCTTTTCAAAAAAACAATGTTTAACATCTTGCAGTACATGTGAAGGCTCCATCTTTTCTCAAACTGTTGTCATTTGATTTAGGTAACCCTTAAAAATCGTCTGAATCAACGATGGTAGGAAATATTTATATCCAAAATAAACTGTTTAAAACAGCAATAAACACAGTGTGTGTTGTAACCAGAAATCTGGAAAAAAAAATGTATCTTCCCTTTGTTCTACCTAACCTACTGTTTCAAAGTGAGAAATTGAGGGGGGTGGGTGAAACGGTTTTAAAATAATAATTATTATGAACTCTGGTTAGTCATTTGATTGAAGGACTGTCATAGCCTGCAAAACAATGAGTATGAAGAGTGCTATGGAGACTCTGGATCTGTTGTTGCACAAAATTGCCTCAAACGCACTATAATTATCGTAAATATTCAATTACAGTATTTATTACATGTAATTGGCTCTCTGACCCTTTGTTGTCAAAATACCCTTTCCCCCTTGTGTTAAAATAATGGAAATACAGACTTGTCCCCTGTGGCATTTTTGTTGGGTTCTACTGTATCTTTATACTCATAGCTACAAATTTGTATCAATGGAGTTATTGCTGGTATTGCTAACGTTAAAGAAAAGCTTCCAGATTACAAGGCTGGTTGTTTATCTCTTTAATGGGGGCATGTGTTACCAAAACCTAACTCTTTCTTTTTAGACTGGGGACATTGGTATTTGTGGTGTGAGATTTCTGACAGACGGTTGATGGGATCTGTTCTACGTTTGGCCATAGATACATGTACTGGACGGACTGGGGGGAGGAGCCTCGCATCGAGCGGGCAGGCATGGACGGCAGCAACAGAGAGATCATTGTGGATAAAGAAATCTATTGGCCCAACGGACTGACAATCGACTTGGACGAGCAGAAGCTATACTGGGCCGACGCCAAGCTGAGCTTCATCCACCGGGCCAACCTGGACGGTTCTTCACGGTGAGGCCACCCGCCCTTTTCCTGCCGGCAGTTAGTTGTCCACCCGCTCTACCTATCCGCCGATCCAGAAATCGGCTGGCCCTTATTAGCGCTTGGCAACGCGCGCTGGTGCGGCGAGAAAGAGAATTCCATTACAAACGGTTCCAGCCCCCCCTCCTGATGGCCCCAGTCCCAGCTTGGGCTCTGACTGTAGGAGCGTGTTGAAAGCTATTTCCCCCTGTCATCCACATGTTAATCTAACCCTGGGGTAACCTCCGAGCCAGTTCCCTGGCAGCCGAACCCCTCTAGGGAGTGAAGAAATGTAATGATCGGGGCGGCCCAAATTCGGGGGGCTGTTTCCTGTATTTGTTTAGGTTGTAATTTCTCCACAAAGAAAGGTCCAAATATCTGTACTCCAAGGCGTCTGTCAGAACTTGATGACAGAGGCCCCCTGTTTACAGTGAACCTAAAATGATGAATGTTTGCCTAATTGTGACCGGATGTTTCCCGCCTGCAATATTGCCATCAGATACGTTCAGTGCTATTTAAAAAATCTTTTTATAGGAGCCCAATTGGAACCAGAGCAAATTCCCTCCTTTCTGGTTCTGCTGAACATTAGCTAAGGGTATATTTGATATGTTACCCTGAAGCTCTCTAATAATTGCCCTGTTATGACTGAAACGGATACTTCCTATAAGGTTGAGGAGTATGTAATCCGATAAATTTCCAGTTAAAAGGGTTGTTGGATTTGTGAACAGAGTTGAATTTTCTTATGCGTCTTATTTTCTTGTGTGCCTGCGCGTGTGCTTCAACAGGGAGACTGTGGTGGAGGGCACTCTGACCCACCCGTTTGCCCTCACCCTGTCGGGCGAGACCCTGTACTGGACCGACTGGCAAACCCGCTCCATCCACGCCTGTGACAAGCTGACAGGAGACAAGAGGAGGGAGATCCTCGGTGGAATCTACTCCCCCATGGACATCCAGGCGCTGAGTCAGGAGAGACAGCCCGATGGTGAGCGCACGCGCGCTGCGGTCCGCGGCGTCCCCCCTACCAGCCGTGCTCCGAGCAGGCATGTCGCCCTCGCTTCCCCGAAGAGGAAAGGAAAACAGAAGGGAAGGAGCTGTGAAAGCAGTCGGACAGGAAGAGGAGCGGAGCTAGGGATCCCCCAGTGTCGGAGGCGAGATGGAAAAGAACTTAGGCAGCCGGGCGCCTGGGCCCGGTGACTGATGGATCCGCCGACAGGCTTCCCCCTGCTCGTTCTCTCACTAGCCCCCCTACCCTGGCAGCAGCAGCCACCTTTCAGCGCTCTGGTCCTTTGTTTGTGTGGATTACCTCCCTCCTCCCTGTCTCGCTTTCTCTCTCTCGAATCACATCTTGTATGTTAAACGGCCGTGTGGGTTTTTTTTTTTCAACAAAACAGTTTGGATGTGTCAGAGCTGTGTTTCTCTTTTGTTTGTCTCTGAGTGTTTTTGGAATGTTTTTTTTTTTTTTTTTAAAGGCCCGTGCCTCTCCCACCAAATCAGCCAACTAATACATTTAAGAAATCGCTGTCTCTGTTGCGTTTAAGAAGTCCTCCTGGACGGAGGCTGTGTAATGGGGATGTGTGTTTTGTCTGTTTAGATGCATCAGTTTTACACCCTCATGAATCCTACCAGTGGCCTCGGGGCTTATTTCACTGATTCACTGATACTCAAACCCTGGGGCTGTGGATCTTTTCTCTGCCCACTCAAAGCAGCACTAGGGCATACACTGCACCCAGAACAGGGAGGAGACCTAGCCTTCTCTGCAGGGCCCTCTGTGGCTGTCTGGCAGAGTGTGGATCCGTGGAAGGGCTGTTTCTGGAGTTCATCTTTCTATTTTTCTTTCATTGTGGTTAAAAATTGGATGGAGTGACACCATGCCTGCGTGTAAGAGAGGCTCGGGGCTCCACCTGCAGAGGATAACCCCCTCCCGTTTTCCCTGCAGTGACCACCCCCTGTAGTCAAGGCAACGGCGGTTGTTCCCACCTGTGTCTACTCTCACCTGTGGAGCCCTTCTTCAGCTGTGCCTGTCCCACAGGAGTGCGGCTTACAGAGGACGGAAAGACCTGCCGGCCAGGTAAGAGCTTGGAGCCAGCCAGGGGGTTAGGGCTATGTGCTATGTGCATGCTTCTGAGGAGTGGCAGCTTCTCCAAAAACAAAGTTAATACTTTGTATTACTATTATGGATATAAATCTTCAATTAAACCATTAAAAACCATTTTAAAAAATACCTTCTGTGGCGGAATGACCTCCAATCAGATTTAGATTTTTTTTGTGGGCTGCACCTTATCTGTGACTTGGAGAAAGGTTAACGTATCTCTATGGTTGTGCACGGTATTCAGAGATTATGGTCACATGACCCTGCACATAAGTAAAGTTATTCAGCTGATTACAGATTTGCTTAAGCAGTTTTTTCATCAAATTTTTTTTTCTGCTTGTGACAAGTGTAAAATGGCAACTGGTGGTGCCACTGATGATGTAGTAGTAGATTTAGTTGCTAACTTTTTTTAAGGCTTTTTTCTGTAAAAGTAGAAAAGTAGTTTGAGACATTTCAGAGGGGACACTTGCAAACGAGACTAACAACTAGACCAAAACTTCTGCTAGGATTTTGCTTTCCACTATGAATTGTTATGGATCATAAGGGATTTGATCATGAAGGCAGTTAAAGTGCATCAGGAATCACTGTGACACCTGCAAGCAGTTATAAAAGTTTTATCTTTAAGTGACCTGGGTCTGCTGAGTTTCATGTTTTATTATCAATCATATGTTGCATAACGTTAAACTAGTAAACAGCTTGATATTTAAGGCCGGTTGGGTAATCTTTTACTTTGGCATTGTGAATTTAAAACAAAAAAAAAAAAAACAATATTTTGTTACATTTTTAAATTCATTACTCTATGTAGATCTGGTAGTCGGCTGCAAATTGTGTTGCAAAATATCTGGGGCGAAGACATTAAGCCGGTAGCAGTAGGGGCACCCAAAATTCCCCGCTTCACAGACACACACCTCCCTCCCCCTCGCCCACCGCACAGACACACACCTCCCTCCCCCTCGCCAGCCTCACAGACACACGCCTCCCTCTTCCTTGCCCGCCTCACAGACACACCCCCCCTCGCCGCCTCACAGACACATGCCTCCCTTCTCCTTGCCCGCCTCACAGACACACACCTCCCTCCTCCTTGCCCGCCTCACAGACAGACACGCCTCCCTCCCCCTCGCCCGCCTCACAGACAGACACGCCTCCCTCCCCCTCGCCCGCCTCACAGACAGACATGCCTCCCTCCCTCTCGCCCGCCTCACAGACAGACATGCCTCTCTTTCCATTCTAAGTGTTCCCTGCCTCCGTCAGCGTTCCGGAATGTGGAGACTGCTGTGGATTCCACAGGCTTGTTTATTTACTGAGCTGTTGCTTCGTGTTTGTTATTATCGGCTAATCTGATTGGCTTTGCACAGAACCGAAGGCTCACCCTGGCGTAGGAGAGAGGCTTTGCTATTTTCGGGCCGTTGCAGACAGTCCCTGTTGCGATCGGAGAGGTCGGCCTTTTCTTAAGAGTTTGTGCTTGGTGTTGTCTTCTCTCCAGCTAGATGCTTTGATTGTGTCAGGTGGCTTTCTGGCAGGCTGAATCTGGATTTGTGCCTCTGTCTGATAAGGCACACAACTGGCCCATTGTCTTTCAGCTCAGAACCCCCCACACTACTGCTTAAAGTGTTGGCCAAGCAAATGTCTAAGTTTCCAATGTGGGTCATTTAAGATGTGAATAAAATAATACAACCGCGCTTTTTTACAACTGCATGGGGGGCGGGCTTTCCCCTGAAGGCGAGTGTAAATCTTGGCGGCTTGAAGCTGAGAGCAGGGCCCTGGAGCGCTCCACCTCTGTGTTTATGGAGCACAGAGGAACGCGGGGGAGCCCTGGTGATTGCGCACTTTCCACTCTCCCAGGAGCGCACCGAGCCACTTGTTAAAACAACGCGTTCCGCAGGCCTGTTTATTCCTCTTCACCCATCGCCGCACACAGCACTGTCAGGACACAGCCCCGGTGTTTGTTTTAGTGGGCAAAGGTCGGAGCCGTGCGCTGCGGCTCCTTTCCCTCCACGCCTGAAGTCCCTCCTAATGGAGGGCTGTGCCTGCCTTCTGCAAAGGTGGCCTCCGCTCGTCTCTCATGCCCGTTGCCTGTTTATACATTAAGTAAAACTATATACTATATAGTATAGTAACTATATAGAAGTAAGTAAATAAATGGAAACGGGACAGGTTTCAGCTGTCACAATTTCAGCCCTCAGTCACAACTTCCCAAATTTCTCTTCCAAAATTGATACAGATTCGGATGAATTTGTGTGGCTCCAACGAGAGTATGGAAGGAGAAAACCAGATCCACTGCTACCATTTAAACAAACTATGGCAGGAACCATATTAACAAACAGGTTTCAGTGCAGATTCAGTTTGTTTTTTTTTCCCCAGCACATTTGTCATTTATATTTATTGTCTCAGACTGTATTCTTATAAATAAAGAGGAGTTTTAACATGATTTGTTTCTCTATGCATCAATCCCTCCCTCCACTCTCAGTGTACTATGCTTGCCTCTCCAACACAGGAGCCGAGGAGACCCTGCTGCTGGCCCGCCGGACCGACCTGCGGCGGATCTCCCTGGACCTGCCCGACTTCACCGACATCGTGCTGCAGGTGGAGGACGTCCGGCACGCCATCGCCATCGACTACGACCCGGTAGAGGGCCACGTGTACTGGACGGACGATGAGGTGCAGGCTATCCGCCGCGCCCGCATCGACGGCAGCGAGGCCCAGACGCTGGTCGCCACGGAGATCCATCACCCGGATGGCATAGCCGTGGACTGGGTGGCCCGCAACCTGTACTGGACCGACACCGGCACCGACCACATCGAGGTCACGCGGCTCAACGGCTCCTCCCGCTGCGTCCTGGTGTCGGAGGACCTGGACGAGCCCCGGGCCATCGCGCTGGACCCCGTCAGGGGGTACGTATGGGAAATGTGAGATTTCTGTGGATGCCTGCCTCTCTGGGGGCTTCCTTGTAGCTTTTGGAGTCTTTGTTAAACCCAAGTGGATTATTCATAGAATCTGACAAGACTGGAAATGGAAAGGTCCAAATTTTTTCCTCAGTCCCCTATAAAAATTGTCAGTGAAATAGTCAGTTAATTAGGATTTATTTATTATTTAAATAAATAAAAATGTCTGATTATACTCGGCTCACCATCACGCTTTCATTTTTTACCAGTCCCCGAGAGTCCCCATCTTCACGTAGGAGAAAGGGCTATATATGAGCGAGGTGGGGGGCCTTGATCACCTGTTTCCTGTTTCCATCACAGCTACATGTACTGGACAGACTGGGGGGAGAAACCCAAGATTGAGCGTGCCAACCTGGATGGTAGTGACCGCATGGTTCTGCTGAACTCCTCGCTGGGCTGGCCCAATGGCCTGGCGGTGGACTACAGCGCAGGGCAGCTCTACTGGGGCGACGCCAAGACCGACAAAATCGAGGTTTGTGTGTGTATGTGGGGTGTGGTGTGGTGTGTTTGTGTTTGTGTGTGTGTGTGTGTGTGTGTGTGTGTTTGTGGGGGGGGTG
>JAOYSI010011133.1:0-10011 GCA_025775065.1 Hiodon alosoides | reverse complement strand
AGTTGAAGTGTACCTATGATAAAAATTACAGACCTCTACATGCTTTGTAAGTGGGAAAACCTGCAAAATCGGCAGTGAATCAAATACTTGTTCTCCCCACTGTAATTCTTTTCTATTGAGACTTTCAGACTTGGAGGTGAAGACTTGAGACTAACATGTGACTGGCACTACAGTTATTTGGTTCCAGGTCTGGAATATTCTACCAAAACTAACAAATAACTAAGCATTTACAGTTTTGTTTCCCAGTAATTTCTTTAAATTGTTTCACACTTTTGTTCAGTCACCGCTGTCTGCCTTTCTTCCAACTTATGTGCTTATGTGCTTACAAAAACTGTACCCCCTGTTGGCTTGTGAGAGCACTTTTCATTGACAAGGTCATTTGTGGAAGTAGATTTCTATTCAGGTGAAAGGTCTTATCAGGACAATATTTAGAAAGGTATTTTATAAAACTTTGTACACATAGTGGGAATCACCTGACTTTGAAAACATGAAATGGGAAAAATAATAATGCACAGGTCTTCACACATGCTTGGTCTGATATATTATATTATTATCATCATACGTTTAGTTTATTCCAGATGCTAAATTAAGATTGTAAGTTTGATGAATGAGGACTATTGTGAACAGTCCCAAAGGGTCTGACTGCCATGTCGGCTATAATTGACATCTGTGGAAGGCTATGATGTCAGACACAATCATCAATCATCAACCTGAACAGGTGCTGTGTTGAAAACAGATCAAAATTTGGTGCTGCAATGATCTATGAACGAATGATTTGTGGATTTGGATGCTAAATTCAAACCTCCTTGTGCACCTTGTCTTTCGTTGTGATTAAGAGTATCTCCTGGCGGAGGAGTCGGGGGTAGAGTCTGAGATGTCTCCTGGCCATAATGGCTTTTACAGGCCTCTTCTTATGCATCGACCCCCTTCCTTACTGCTACAGAACACGACTGTCTCTCAGGTCGCTGCTTTCCCTGCACAGAACCCCTGTATGCTTTGAGGTAACCATGGTCCTGTTATGACAGTAAGTGTCCAGCAGGGGCCATTAAATCAGACAAATGTCTTGTCTGGCTTCTGTTTTGGTGGGACTACATTATGACTTTAGTCTCATTCTTATTTGGTTAAACTTTTAATTATAGGTTTCACCATTAAAGTCCTATTTAAATATTCAAGTGTAGAATATAATATAATATCAAAATTAACTCAGGGCTCAGAGTCCTCAGGGCTAGAGAGTGGGGTCAGTTAGGGCAGCAGGCAGGAGATTAAAGACTCAGATTTATTGATCCTTGTTCTTCATGCTTTTGTGGATCAAAGGCTGGCTTGGTTAACACTGTCACCTCTACTCTTGTGTGTGTTCCTGTAATGATCCCTCCCAGAGAATTTAGGGGAAACATTTTCACAGGCATTGATGCAGCTGGAATGGCCATTTGGAGCCAAATGGGCCATGCGGAACCCTGTCGATGTTTTCTCGCAAACATGCAAAACATGTATTCATTCTCATTCTCTTCAGTTCCACAGCATGACTAATCCCAACCTTCCCACTGGTTGTTACATGCTTTTTATTCACATTCTTCAGCCTCTTACAACAGAACAGTAATAGCCTGGCTGCTAAAACAGTGCAATTGTGCCACACGACTACCCATAATGCGCTTTCTCTGGGGTTTAGTTCCAGTCAACTAAGATAATGTTCACCCTGTGAGATGGAACATGGTTCCATGGGGAGACCACAGCAGGTATGAGAATGCCCCAAAGAGGATATTTTTATTTATTTATTTTTTTTTTAAATATCTGTAAAGGTGCAGACAGAGCCCCATGAGCTAGAGTTTTTCTCAGCGCAGACTGACCCTATTAGCTAGAGTTAGCAAGTTCCAATTCAGCTTGTATAATTTGCTAATTGTGCCCGGGAGAGCACAGCGGCAGTGCACAATTGGCAGAGAGCCTGGCCTGTGGTGGATTAAATAGGCTTTCAGGCCGCCTTCCTGCGGGTAGCTCAAAGGTGACTAGGATTCTTCCTCACCCTGCCCATTTGTGGTAGCAGGATTTGGAGTGACGAGCAGAGATGCATTACAACAATTGGCTATTCCATAAGGTGGGGGGGATAATTTGGAATTTCATGAGCTAATTCATCTCTCCTTGTTTGGAGGAGAGGCATATCCCTCTCTGCTGTAGTGTTTGCTTGCAGGTACCCGGGAAGCTGACAGGAGTCACTTACGAGCCTAAGAGAAGCCCTCACACCCACTCACCTGGGTGGCGCTCTCCCAATCGCAATTGGAATGATTTGTATGTAAACCGGCAAAATCCACATTATAAGGCTCAGTCTATGCTTGGGCCAGCTCCTTACCAAGAGAGTCCAGTCTACAACTTATGGGATTAGATGTCAATGTGTGTAATTTATGGAATTATCCTGTGTGCTTGGTTCCTGCTCATAACTGTAGCATGAAAAACCATTCACAGGGAGGAGGATGGATTGGTGGGAACCGCACTCATTGCCTGGTTTCAATTAAGCTGCACTCTGACTGCAGAGTGTGGTGCACTGAAGGGGGCATTCCTGAGAAATGGGATCATTCAAGAACTTTTTTTCTCTGCTTCCCCCTTGAAATATTATTAGTTTAATCTCCTTTCAGCAACACATAATATCTTATCTTCAGCTAAGGCAATGTTATTTGTGGATTTTATTAGATTTTTGTATGACTCCTCCTGATTAGAAAAGGGAGGCGTATAGCTGAGGCCGAGGCTGGTTTGGGTCTTCCATCTCGCTGCTTATGGAGAGCAATTTTCATTGTATTGTTTTGTTAATAGGTTACCAGGTACTCGATATATCAGTGTTTGACTATTATTATTAATCATAATAATAACGGCTACTGTGACAAAAAAACTAAACGCAAAGTTATTACATGGTGAATCATGTCTTAATACCGTTTTTTGCCCATATATTAATTTAAAATCGCTAGGGTGGATTAAAAAACAAAATTCAACTAGTTTCAGGAAATCCAGCGGATATTACGCCAGTAAGTGTGTAGCTTTCGAACCTGCAGTTGGTTTTGGACTTGCTGCTGTAGTTTAGTATACACCGATCAGCCATAACATTATGACCGCTGACAGATGAAGTGAATAACACTGATAATCTCGTTATCAGTATGTTTTGGCGGCAAAAGGGGGACCTACACAATATTAGGCAGGTGGTCATAATTTTATTAGTGACACAAGTTAGCTAGCAAGATTTTTTTGTTGTTGTTGTTGTTTTTGACTGTCAAGCGATAGCAACTGGGTCAAATAATTTTAAAGTTACAAAGTGTTTCTATACTCAAAAAAGTTATGTTATTATCCGCTATTATCGTTGTTTTTACTGGCAGTAAAAGGTCTACGTTTCCTTTGTAGTAGTTCAGGCAGTACTTTTGGTTATGAAAAGTGCATGACTTTGTGTGAAACTCAATTAGTTGCCATCTTTATAATAAAAGATGTCACCTCTACCTTGAATAGCTGAGGGCGGACCTAAATCGATTTTGAATTTGGATGTAATTGTGAAATAAGACATTTTGTTCCTGTACAGTCGTTTTTTCTATGCCACCCTGTGTTATAACCCTTTTAAAATCTCACAACACAACAGAAATGATTGATGTACTAACATGTATACTAAACATTACATCTCAGAATCAATCCATGCATACATTTCTATAAGATGTGGTTTTGACTTTCTAGTCCCGTTCACATAATCCTGTTGATTTGTATCTACGATTACTGTATGTTACGCCTGGTGATTTAACCAGCCAGAGACTCCACGCCGTTATGTATGTATGTATGTATGTTTGTTTGATTGTGTGTGACCTTGTGTTTGGCAGATGCAGGACACTACAGTACAGATTCATTTTCGGAGCCCACAGAGTTTGAGTACCTGAGGAAAGTGATGTTTGAGTACATGATGGGGCGAGAAACAAAGGTAAGGCCACATATTCTGGTCATGCTGCAAAACATTCCTAAAAATGCCTTTGAAAAATAGATTTGTTTACCTTAAATATTCAAATATTAACCTGACTCGAGAATTATTTGAAGCACCCTAAAAGTGTAAATGTTGAAAAATGTCATGGCGGACATACCATACATATAACTACATATTTGCATATTTTAATTAATTTGTTTTTCTGTTTCAGCCAAAGACAAACTTGTTGTTGTTTAACTCTTGAGTGCCATTTCATGGAAGGGATTTCATTTTTCACTAGTTAGACAAACAAGCTGGTCATTGTACAGTGTAATAACTGGCACAAAGTGAAAGGACTGATTGTTAGCAGATGCTGAAAGCTTGCAGTTTTTTGGATTGGTTTCAGTTCACAGAACTGCCCTGGAACGTGTAGCCTTGATGAAGTCAAGCTGAAGGTCTTAAGTGTTTTGAACACACTTTGTATGTTGTTGCTCCATTAAGCTGTTTCGTGAAATGCCTTTGCTCTCGCGCAGGTTAACAGTCTAATAAGGAGAAATAAGGAGTTACCTGATGGAGAGAGAGAGAAGAATAGACAGAAAGAGGGTGGGATGTGACAGCCCAGTTCATTAGACTTGTCAGTAAAATTTCTAACTCGAGGCCATATTTTAATAGCACTGTTGACACAGCGATTAAACCAAATGGGCATCTTCAACAATAAGGATACCATCTAATAATACTTCCCCCTTACTATTGAGCTCTGTTACTTCATCAGCTATCCAATGAAACGCACCCTGTTAGGAGACATTTCGCTGCTCTCCACAGGAAGCTTACCCCTGGGAAGCATTGCATAGCTATTTCATGAATCACAACACTCCTGGAGCCACAATACACAATAGGAGAGCTTTGGTCCTGGGTTTACAGTTGAGTGGCTGAGGCTGGCAGTGTTTTCCTGGAGTAAATTACCGTTAATTACAGTTTACTCACCAGGAAGCTCCAGCTTAAAGGTTGAGCCTAGATAATTACTTTTTTTTTGGCCTGGTTCACACACTTGACCAACCTTTTTAAAACTGGAAATGAGAGCCATTTCAGAGACTTACCATGAGTTGAAATATGAGACTGGTTTTCAGTACTGACGCTGATGGTTCTGGATAAAAATGTAGCAGGACCTGTGTGTTACATTGTGTTAAAAGGTTGAGCACATAACCTTCTAGTGTTTGAAAATGAGGACGTTCTGGGGAGGTGCTACCCATAAATTCTGCGAAAGTTAGGTTGTGAGACAAATGAGGAGGTAATTTCCTGTGTAAAACCTCTCTTCCTCACCAGACGATGGCCAAAGTCATCACCTCAGTGCTGAAGTTTCCTCCAGACCAGGCCCAGAAAATCCTAGAGAAGGAAGACTCCAGAACACTTGTAAGCACTCTACACTTCCTGGTATCATGCACCCCACATGCCCTTAACACTGACGCGTTCGTTCCAGGGAGTACGGGGGCAGTCCGCATTCATTCCAGGGAGGACAGGGGCAGTCCGAATTCATACTGGGAAGACGAGGGCCGTCCGCGTTCGTTCCTGGGTGGAAGGGGGCAGTTTGCGTTCGTTCCTGGGTGGAAGTGGGCAGTCCGCATTAATTCCTGGGAGGACGGGGACAGTCTGAATTTGGCCCTCTTCATAGTCCCTATTCTCAAGATGCTCTTGCTTCCCTGTTTGGTCCATTTACAACCGGAATCTGTTGACTCAATGAAGCCCTTTCAGCAGCAATTGTGACTCGCCCAACAACCCAAACATCCTTGAGGCAGTAGTGGCATACTGTGTCAGCACGTATCAGTTTATATGGCTGCCTCACACTGGGAGATATAAAAGTTTAATGTGGGGATGAAAATGCAGTGTAAGTTGTTCAATGTACAGCAAACATTCAGTTAGTTAATCTAAGGAGTACGTTGGCTTCTATATCACCAGGAGTGTATACACCTCCTGGGTTACACTGCGTTAAAATCCTCATTTATGAGTACTGGAATCTGTTTTAGGTTTATTTCAACTAACACGGTGTGGGTCACAACCTATTCTCATGAGTTATGATGAACAGTTTTGTTTTACACGCCGGAAATGTCTCTTTACTGCTATAAAAAGCAGTCCTCTTAAAATAATTGCTAATGTAAGAATCACCCAGATCAAAAGCAAAAGCACATGGACAAAATTGTTCCTATATTGACCCTGTTTAAAAAAAAATATTTGCATAAAGAAATAGTTTTGGTGAACTTTTTTTAAAGATGATGGTAATACGGTACTTGTGCTTTGACACATAATAATCAATCAACCAATCAACCTTTAATTTTTTATTGCACATTTTTCAAATAGAATTTGTCATAAACTGCTGACTAGAGGGAATGAAAGAAAACCAGTGCCAAAAAAGGAAAAACTGAAAAATTCTTCCCTGAGTGTTAGTCGAGAGAAAATGTAAAGAATCCTGGAAAATGGCATAATGGTAAACATACAGAATAAAGCTGAATAATAAGCCAAGGTGTTCTGAGTCATAATGATCCCCGTCTGGAGCTTTGAAAATCAACAAGGCAGTTGTGCAGTGACCCCCCTGATCCAACTTGTCACCACAGCCTTGAGAGCCCCAGAATTACTCAGATTAAGCTCTGGCTAAAATAAGGCAAAATAATTAATGCGAGTTGATAAGATTAGTTTATTATTATTTAATTATTCATTTAGGAAAGGAAATGTAATGTAATTTCATATTTTATGTTTGTTGTAATTTGATAGATTTAAATTATTTAGATTACCTAAATTGCTGTAATGAAGAATTATTTTACAATACACTCATTTCTGAAAAATAAATTATAATTAAGAATTTTTTTTAGTGAAGTTTAAATGATTTTATTAAAACAAATGAGAAAACAAAAATGTTGCTGGTTAAAATCTCCTAGCTATTGTATCCTTGAGCAAGATACTTAACCTGAATTACTTCAGTAAATATCCAGCTGTAGAAGTTGTGTAAATCGCTTTGGGTAAATGTGTGCCAAGCAACCTTGAATTTTGCATATCAGGATTAAATCTGGCACAGTACTATCTGTTAACCGTGATGCTCACTGGTGTACTTCATATGGAATTCTGCGTTCCTGGTTTGGGGGCAGGCGTTTGATTTCAATGAATATTATATATAACGTTTTAATTCCTTGACTAAATAAATTAATGGCACAAAATAAGAAAGGTTCAAGGTGTTTGGCAGTGTCTGTTTTATTTTTACACCAGCTGCACCTCTGCCTACTGTCTGATGAGCCCAGTCCTCCTCTCTGTTTGTGTGTGGTGATAACACTCCCGTTGCAGTTAGTTACTATGAGCTGCTGTTTTTGGAATCAGAGATAAAGTCCCGCAGGTTTTACAGTCTTATGTCTCTCCAATTCAGAGACAGCAACCGTATAGGGCAGTGGCGTAGTGACCTGGACCTGTAACCGGGTTTAAAGACTATTGAATCTGCAAATTCCAGTTATGTACCCTAGCATACAGCAACAGTGTTGGGATGTGAACCAACAACCTACTGATTATAAGTCAGATAAGGATCACCTCCAGCCCCCACAGCTATGGCTGTCACTAACAAAGCTGCTTTCCTGTTGTCTTCCTCCTGGCATCCCTGTAGTTTGCTTCTGCTCCACGAGGTATCTTCTGAGGCTGGGCTTGTGTTACCATGGCGGTGAGTGAACTGCCTCTCCACCTTCCCACCTCTGGTTTAATGGTTGGTGTTTCCCCATTGCTTTTAATACCATTTCTCTTCCTCTGGTCTACCTTCTAACATAATTCTCAGTACTGCCATTTTAAGAATCGCTTTCCACGGATGGACTTTTGCTTCAAAGAATTGCACGCCATTTAACAAGATAACTCAGAAGTTATCTTAACCCAGCGAACACCATCAAACGTTTCAGAAACCATACTGAGTCAAAATGGAATGTGCTAATAAAATGGCAGCAACCCTACCCAGGCAAAAATGTACCATTCTCATGACATGACTCTTATCACTGAAACATGAACTGTATGTGTTGCCTTGTCTTGAGCTAGTGAGTTGTCTGTGTTAGTTTCGAGGTATGTGTGTTCTTCGGTGAGGTTAGTAGTGAAGCATTAAATGCTAAATTGGCAAAAGGTACTGTCTTACTGTTCCCTCATTCTGGATAGTGCATCCAGTGAGACTGCCTTCTAAAAAATGTAAGTCAGGATGGAGCTTTGATATCATATCACAATATCACACTCAAGCAGTGTAATGCCTCAGCTGCGTAAGAAATAAAGACCTATAAATAAAGACAACAAAGAGTTCAGATGGGAAGTGGAGGCATTGCATTGCAAAGGGTCTAAAGTGCAAATACGAGATCTTGTAGAGTTGGTTAGTTTCTGAGACTATTTTATAATGCATTAAACACAATCATTGATGTTCAAGCACTCTGGGGAAACAAGACAAATGATTGCAATATTGGCGGTGGGGTGTTCACAGTAATCCCGTATTTGTTATTTGTTTTTTGTTCTAGACATGGCTGCGTTAAGGGGCCAGATCCAACTGACCTGTGTTGGAACCAGGGAAACTCCAGTCATTGCTGCTGAAAGACAACAAGGTCCTGGGGAGTAGGAGAGCTGCTGAAGAACTAATGTGTGTTTGTGTGTGTGTGTGCGCACGCATGCTGCGGTTTGGTCAAGAGTGGCACTAAATCATATCCCAGGTAAAAAATGGGTATATATATGGCCCTGAGAGATTAGTAATGCATATTAAACCAATAAATTATTCCTTATTAATTTGTTGTCGATGGTGGATGGTTCAGTTATGTTTTCTGATTTGTCTCTTGGTTTAGATTTTAGATGGATTGTGCAATGCATATGATCACTTTATGTGTGTGCTGCTTTTCTCTTTTCTTTGTCTTTCTGCTGGTTTATTTTCCCCACTGTTGTGTTGGTGTAACTTAACTGATTTGTTAATTTTGCTGTCTACTTCCTCAACTTTGATTGACACTAAGGTACAGCCTTAATTGTTTATCAAGGCTGGAAACTGACTATAAAATTCATATCCTATTGTAAATTGTAAATAAGACATTTAAATCTGTATAGGGCATATCATGACTGTTGCTTTATTAATACATTTTGAGAGAAGCTAATAAAAGTTTTATTTAAAGTACATATAGCTTATGTTTTGGCTCATTTCTGTGTATGTATGGTATACCCCTTAGTGGAGGAAAAGTGAAAACCTGTTTCAGAAAGAAAACCGTTTTTAGGTTGTATGCTGTACTCGAAGAGCTCAGGGATAAAAAATGACTGAACCACCTTTATCTGACCCTGGTGTTACTGAGACTAAACTCCAATTTGGAGGACCTGGTGAACACAACTGGACCCTCATGGAAAATAACTCCAACTGTCAAACGTCTCACACAAGAATGGTACAGCTAAACATTTCTTGACATCCTTTGCTGATATAATGAAGAATTCATGTTCTTTCAAAAATCAGGATCAGACAGTTGCTAGCTGAGGGTTGGTTGCTGAGTGAGTGGGAATGTGACTAAATGCAGGGTCTTCGTTGAGATGACAATATATTCGGTTCAAAACCACTTAATGATAGTTTTCTGCTCTGTATCAGTGTGTGTATGTCTGCTGAGCCCATCTATACATTTGCTAGGCTTTTTATTTTTCTGGTTGGCATGAAATGTTAACACTTTTTGCTTTTTCCTTTTTGTAAATCCTACTTCTATATTTGTTTAGCGCTTTTACCAGATTCTTCACAGTGTTCATTAACATGATTAATAAAAATAACACACAGCCATTAATGTCTAAACCGCTGGCAACAAAAGTGAGTGCACCCCTAAGTGAAAAATTCCAGATTGGGCCCAAATTGTCAATATTTTGTGTGGCCACCATCATTTTCCAGTACTGCCTTAACCCTCTTGGGCATGGAGTTCACCAGAGCTTTACAGGTTGCCACTGGAGTCCTCTTCCACTCCTCCATGATGACATCACAGAGCTGGTGGATGTTAGAGACCTTGCGCTCCTCCACAGATGCTCAATAGGGTTTAGGTCTGGAGACATGCTTGGCCAGTCCATCACCTTTACCCTTAGCTTCTTTAGCA
>JAOYSI010011132.1:0-10013 GCA_025775065.1 Hiodon alosoides | reverse complement strand
ACCCCCATCGTCGCGGTTTCGGACCTGGATTCACCAAAACAGGAAAGGCTGTCCGATGAACCGGATTACGAAGAGACAGAAGATGGAACGTTATCAGGTACTGAATTCTGGGGCAGTTTCCTTCTGTTCTTTTCCAGTTCCCCTTTCAGAAGGCACTCGTGGTTTGGGAGGAAAGCATTTTTTTGGCCGGGGTGGGTGGTAGTGGAAAATATTAGTGGCGTTGTGTTACTGTGAGAGACAGAGTGATGAACAACACGATATTGTGAATCCTGGCAGGCACGCGTGTCACAAGATATTTTACAGCACATTGTCAATACCTAAGTGTAGTTTAACACCTCCCTGTGCAGTTTTTTGCGGTTAATGATACTCATAATAAAGTACTCATGACTGAAAACACATTGGGGTGTTGCAAGTTGTTGGATAATATTTTATTAATTTATTTTTGTATGTGTGTCTGTTCAGGGACTGTTAAAACATTAAAAATATTGGCATTTTATGATTCAACAGACATTTTTCCATCTTTCATGTGTTTGCATAATAGGGTTACCAGCTGTCAGATATGAATAAATCCTCTTTTACGAGAACGTCTGATTCTAGAATGTCTAGAGAAGTATTTGACAAACACTCTGAAAATTCCATCGGCAATGAGTAGTGTTGGAGGGCAGTGTGTGACATACGGGCTTTTTCAGTGATCCGAACGACGGTGTAAATACTAATTGGGCGTTCACCTACCCCCAGCGCTAAGCCCAATGAGAAGCATTTGCATGGTATCATTAAAGAGCAGAACACAGATAACGCATCCACACAACCCACCGGGCGCCTCCCCTTTGTTCTGTGTCACGAGCGGGCCTGATTGGTCCAGGAGGGGGGTGGGAGGGCATGATTACCACCGCGTGCTGGTGCCAAATTAAAATTTCATCTCCGCCGGCGCCCCGCACCTGGGCCTTGTGGCCTGGCCTATGGAAGACAGTTGGGCCTGTAATTGCCCTGCAGACCTTGAACTATTCATATCGGCCAAGGAAAGTCTCTGGAGGGGTTACCATGAAAAAAGATTACGTGGGGAGGGGGGAGTCCAAGGAAATTAATTGTGGCCCTTAAAGATTTGGCACACCAGGGGCCTCAACTCTGGGGCCATGATTGAACCACGGAAAGCTTGATGAATCTTTACCCGGAGCCCGTTAAACTGACCCAGTCGTCCCACATACACAGTCATGAGCTAAAGTCCAATGTGACACGCTAGCGTTTTCCTGGGAACATTTACAGTCCAACGTGGTGAACGAATCTGAGCTCTCAGGGTTGGATATCCTCTCTGTAACACAACCCGGAAAGGACCTTTCGGTCTGCGGTACACGTTGTGCGCCCACGTGATATTTCTCACGGTCAGATTTTCGTTTCAGGGGGGGATCTAAAATCCCCCTCAAATACAAACACTAACACCAAACGTTTCCCCATACGTACCCAACCCCTAATATCCCTTCATTTGGAGAAATTCCCATCTTTTTTTTTGGGAAAAATGTCATGAGGATGGCATCACTCGTCTGCGTTCTGTGGTTGTATTTTTACTCAGGCAAACTGTTTGCGAAGCACGGATTCCCCTTGTTTCCTCTAAATGTGAATTATGTCCACCAGATAAACTCTTCCCCAGAGAGAGTTCACCGACACACGTTGCTGCTGACCTTGAGTTTCAGTTTATTCTCCTGTCAGTTTGGCCTTCATCTGCGGAAAGCCCTCGGCGGATCTCTTCCTGTGCCACGGTGGAAATCCTGCCCGTTCGGCACACTCACGGGACCCTCGCCATTGTTTTCGATGTCTAGGCTGAGTCTCAGTCTGGCTTCAGCTCTGCAGTGCAGACTTCAACCCCAAGCACCCGAATGTGTGTGTGCTTAACTGTTAATTTCAGTTCTATAAGCTTCTTGTTTCTTACAAACTGGACCTCTGATTGAATAATGCACACAGGACCGACCGGTTGGTACTATAATTCGAGTGGCAGTGTATTTCGCGTGCCCAAGACACCCATATTTTAAAACCCTCACCTACCGGACCTGATTTAAGAACGAGCCACGGCCCTATTGGAGGGACTGGACAAAGCCTTCTGTCTATATCAGTTCAGCCAGAGGCAGCGCTTGAGCAACTTTTTAATCCCAAACTTCTGTGTTTTAACACTGCGCGTTGAAAAAAAAAAAAACCCCATGAATGATGGCCTTGAGTCACGTAAAAAGGTGATTTAAAGCGTTGGGTCTATCGCTGGGATGCGTTCCACGCGTCATGAGTAAGAGTCACGTCCTCCGCGGTCTCCGCTCCGCCCGGCCCCGCCTGATCCCAGATTTACGCACGGCAGAGTACACGGAGTGCACTAAAAAACTGTGCGTCTAAATCCACTCAAGTGATTTGGCCGGGTACTGGGGCGGGCTGAGGTCCCTCTGAAAGATGCCAGGGACGGAGGTGCTTAGACTTATATTGAGTTCGAAAAGCGCTCCTCCCAAACTCTCCTGGAAGGTACATTAATGGTACTTTTTTTTTTTTTTTACTATTTGAAATTTTTTATGCAGATCGATGGTGAAAACGTGTCAGAAACGGAGCTTGAGAAATAACACATCTTTTTCCCCGTTGAGCTTTTTCACGTTATGCTTTTACCTAGAAAAAGTCCAACGTTTCATTTGGGCGACATCCCTGTCCAGGGAACAATGTCTAGGCGGGTTACTTATCAGAAAAAAGCTTCCACTTTCTGAGGCATACTTTCAAGATCTATTATTTCACAATACTAATTTGAACTCTAAATGTACTCTTCCAGATCAATGTTTATACTTTGTAACTGAGGGAAGTTTTCAAGTGGAACAATGTGATTTTAATAAGGGGGGTTGCAGTGCAATAGGAAGTGTTTTGAGGGGGTAAAGAAAAGCGGTTTCCCTCTGCATGGAGAACAGCCTGGGGTTTAATTGGAACCAGTATCGTCCACCCACAGAAACAAAAGCGTGATTGGGCGGGGGAGGCAGACGGGAGACAGTGCTGCGGTGATGTCATAGCCGGGAGGGGACGCTCGCCCGGGGGTTCGGCGGCGCCCCAGGAGCGGCCTAATCTCTGCCTCTCTCTGCCTCTCTCTGCCTCTCTCTCTGCCTCTCTCTGCCTCTCTCTCTCTCCCTCTCTCTCTCTGCCTCTCTCTCCCTCTCTCTCTCTGCCTCTCTCTGCCTCTCTCTGAGGCAAAGCGGAGACCCACCCACCCTCCCCTATTGTTTCTTTGGTCCTTCGCTCTTTTCTTACGTCTTTCGAGACATTTCTTCCAATCTGTTTCCATGTCGCTTTGACTCTTGTCGGCGATTTGTCCGTCCCTTTCTATTTTCGTGAAAGACATAATTTAAAAAATCAATGGGTGAGCCGTATATCGCTGTACAAAGCATGTAAAAGGCATGTAAAAGGCTCATCTGAGGGAGCATTTCAAAAGAAGTAATCACGGATAAGTAATAACAGACGCTGTCCTTTTATTCTATTTGCAGATCCGAGATGACTTTTCAAGCTGCCTCCAGTGCAGTGTTAGCCATTGTGTGAAATTCTGAACTATTGTGTCTAAGTACGAGAGGTACAGTCTTCCGTGTTCAGAGCACAGTGCATCTTGTTTTCAGAACCTGAGCTATCCAAAACGTTGTGATGTTGAGAGGTTGTGCGGAAACACGTCGCCAAGTCAACCGCTGATTGGTGGTGTGTGCCAGGCAGTGCCAGGACCCAACACTGGATCTGCAGGACTCGGAGCTTAAGACGAAAATAGTCCGGTTCTTTTTCATTCGGGACGAGTACTTCCAGATTTATGTGGAGAACAGTCCCAGGGGCTGAGGGGTGAAAGTGCGGGCGTGTTATTTACGAGCCAGGCCCATATTCTTGGAGTCTGAAGAGACAAAGTGAAATGAACAATCAGAGAATCCTCGCTTTTAAAATTTCGCAAGGAAATGTCATCATGTGGTCTGCCACCCCATTTTCTTAAAATGGGCTAAACAGAACAATAAACGTTGCATTCGTTTTGAACTTCGAAACATGCAAACAGAAGCTGTTTCAATGTCTAGTTCCTGGGACCCATCTGAAACATCCCGGTGACCCGTTAAGGTGCCCCCTTGACCGGGAGTATGCAGTATGGATGTATCTACTTATTTCAGAAGTAAAGTGTATCTCTTACAAAGCGCACGTTTAGGTATTGTTACCCTGCTGCAAAAAGAGCGATTTGCAGCATTCATTTCGTTGCAGGCTGTTGTGAACTCTGGGAGACAACTGACAGGAAGCCACTGCTGTTGCCATGGAATTGTAAGACCACCACTTCCTGCTCGGCAGTGCAGAGACCGGCCTGGGCCTGGGAGACCTGAGTACAGTGGGAGCACAACTTTTTTTTGTGGGAACGACACCCTTTAGATGATGTTACAACCAGCTGGCTGCTCTGCACACCACAGCCCTTCTGAACTGATGGAAAATCAACCATGCTTTCGGTTTGGTGGGGAGGATTTACGTTGCCGACGGCCCGAAGCCAACAAAATCCGCAAGGGGACCAAGAACGAGACAACACACCGCATTACTACACGAATGATCTCCACCCTTCCTCCATCAGAAGGAGAAAATGCTAAACTACGATGACTGTGACGTATATAAAGTTGAACCTGAACATCTTCTGCACATGTATGCCTGTCATACGCATGGGGAGGGCTGCTTTCTCTACAGCAGTTAGCTTCAGTGCTTCTCAAGGCCAGGGTCCCGGGTCCCGGGTTTGAATCTGCGTTGAGTCACTTTCACGATGCTCTAGTGGGTTTTTTTGCCACTTTCATAAGACAGGTGTAGATGGGAATAAAGACCCTGTGTGAGTAGTTAACTTTGAGCGTCCCGTCTTGGGTGTTCTCTGCCAATGCCTGCTGGGTTAGGATCTGAATTAGATCATTTATACACCTACATTTGGCCATTTAAGTTGGGTTTTGTTCTGTTCATACACCAGATTTTTTTATCTAAGAGATTTATTTATTACAAAATCTTTCCCATCATTCTGCACTCCTCTGGCAGGCTTGACCAAGCGTTGTACTGAACCAGATTTATCTGTCCGGCCATGGTTTGTGAGACTTCGTTCACAGGCATAACGAGAAAAACCATGTACCGTGACGCCCGTGGAACATTTGGTTTACCCCACTCAAAATGTGAACATTACCAAGCGCACATCAAAGACATGCGGCAAGATCAGGGTTTTTTTCTGCCGCGCTCTCAGGTCGATTTTCATAGAAAAGCCATTCCGAGAACTGAGCGCGCTGAGGGTGGTCTTGGCCAGAGCAGAAACTTTCAGAGAAGAATCCAGCGGACCTGTGGAAAGTGAAGCGTGGTGATATGCCACACGCGTGTGTGGGTGAACTGTGCCTGGAGTTCACTGTTCTTGTGTTCATCACGTGACTCGTAAAAAACGGTTGCGTTCGGAAACGTTTGCAGTGTCCCGCAGGGCAGGGATTTTCGCTTTATTTTTATATGCCCTATAAAGTCACGTTTGACAAGTCGACAAAATTCTGATCTAGGAACCGTCTGTGTCGGCACAGGTTGGCAGCTAACACAGGTCACCTGGCTTGTGTGTCAGGAAGAAAAGCGAAGACCTGTATTTGATTAACCTAGAGCATCAAACTTCGATGGTCAAAAATAAATAATGATCTTGATGTTGAACCTTAGAATCCAACAGAGGAGAGTCCTACATATCAAGAGCGGAGGAAATGAACCGCGGCGCAAACCATACTCTTCACAAACAAACAAAAAAAGCCCTTTTCCCTCGCCGTCTATAGCAAGAGGGACGTCTGTCCATGTTCGGATGATGTCATGCAGTCAGATGGTTTCCAGACCTTTCTCGCGAACCCAGTCTGGCTCTGGTTCTGAGTTAGCTCAGCGTTGGCTCAGCGTTTCTGGTTCCCCTGGCACCTGTTTCCTCCGTAGCCAGAGGCTGCCAGTCAGTGACGGACCCGCTGTCTTTCCATCCAGTGTTAGTTACCAAAGCGCTCCGTCTCACGGCAACCCGGCGCAAAGCAGCCATTTCCCAGCGCTTATAAGCGTCAGTATCGGAAAAGCTAGAGGGGGCCTGTCACGTCCCCTCACTGCCCCCGAAAAAGTTCCCCCCGACACCAGTGGGAGGGCGCCCTCTGACATCATTTGGAGACCTCTCGTTTCCTGTGACAAAGAGTATGAGTCGGGTTGAGCTGAGATGTGTTGCGTAACCTAGACTAATGCAACGCAGATTGTATCGAAAAACGCAAGCGAGTGCCTCGCATAATTCACACAAACGCGTTCAAAAACTCACTCTGAACAGGAAGAGATGTGATGGCTGTTCCCACTGAACGGAGAGCGCATTTGCATAACAATGCCTGTGGTGGGGCATTCATATTCATGAGGCAATCAGTGGGGAGAGGATTTTTAAAATGTATTATTGTTATTAATTTGGTTCATCATTCTGTGTGTCTGGGTGGGACAGCATTTTCGCGTGACCTGCTGTGCACCGGGACCCCATCCCGAGCAGAACCGTGACCCAAGTGAACTCCTGACACCTAAGGCTGGAGACAGAGGCTTCATAAGACAGATCCCAGCATGTCCGATTCGTCTGCTTGGCGTGGATGTCACAGTACTGGAACATCTTTGAACCGAGTTACATGGCTTTTCGGTTTATTCGTGTTTAATAATAGTGAGAGCACGGTCCCCGGTCTGGAGTGGTCTCACCCTGGCGCACAGCCATAGACACAACTGTTGGTAACTTGATGGATTGATGTTTGATGCTGTACAAAGCCCAAATGTTCTGTGCCATCAGTATAATGTTACCACTGCTGATAGCATGAGTGGCCCGGTTGGTTTTGAGCGCTTGTGCATTCCCATTCTGTTGGTGAGCCAGTGAGCTGATTAGAACAATGCTGATGCCCACCCGTGGGCAAAGGGACGGGCCGTCGCAAATCTGCCCCGCAAATCTGCAAGCCAGCGTCCGCCCTAAAACCCCTATTGTCTGCGAGTCCTGCTGTCGCAGGGAAATTCAATTCAGTGATTTCAATGTAGACTAAGCTGGTATCAATGTTCCGTTACTGTTGCTAGTCAAAACAGACCAAACAAGATGCAATACCATGTGTGTTTGTGACTCAATTAGCCGGGAGGATTTTGTGACTTATTTGAATAATATATTAAATTCTGTGAAACCATGTGCTTGGTCAAAATATAGTAGGCATAAAAAGGAATCATATATTTCTATGAATTGGAATTATTTTTATTTATTTTTTTATGTTACAGAACAATGGTCATGTTCTGATGCACACAGATATAGTTGTTTGTAATATTCATTACCGAGCTTGTGTCTCTTCATGGCGCTCACACTATTAACGAACTAAAACCGCTCAGGCTTTTGGTACCGCTATTGGTTTTTTTAGCAAGGAAATGCATTTATTTTTCATGCTAATTAAAACTTATTTTTGTCCTTTTGAACATGGTGAGTTATTAAGGAGGAACCCCTAATTTAGTGTCCTGGCTAAAGAAGAAAGGTAAGAACCATAGAAAGATCCTATAAACCTCAGAGATTTTTTTGCAGCATACTAAGTAAACATATACGATGAAATATATATTTAATAGAGAAATTTGGGTACTTCATGTCAACATAAGGTCTCAATTTAAAACAGATTTTTAAAGGTGTTCTGGTAAGGGATTTGTAGTATTCTCTTTCAGGCGTTCATAGCTACAACTTACATTGTTATTTAATTACGACGATACAATACGGCGATGTTATAACCGTAAAATTAATTTAGTAAGTAAACAAATCCTAAGTCAATTATCAAACCATTTTGATATTCCACCCTATTAGACACGTTCAAAGCCATTACAGATTTAATAAACTGAGATACTGGCAGACACAGGATTTGTCTGGGGGAGAGAGATAAAACTCGACAATATTCTCAGACAAAGGATAACTACCAGTATAGCGCCTATTTACCAGACGACCAGTCCCAACAACGTCGTATCTGTTAGCGCGCTCTGGAATACTACAGAAGCATTAGTGGAATCTGGATAGCGTCTTTAGACGCTACAAGATCTCGATTGCTTTTGTTTTGTTGGTTGCTACCAAACAATTCGACGGACAAATAACCTCGAAAAACTGTTGTTGTAACAACGTCAGCTCCCATTCTTGGAATTTCGCGACCCTCTTTTCTTGGTCCGTTCGGGTGATAAATGCGGTTTCGCTCTCAGTCCCTCCTACTCCGCCACGCCCAGAAGACCCACACAAGGCTCGTGGAGTTTCTTTCTGGCGGTAATGAATATAAACCGATAGGAAGGAGGAGCCTGCTACGTGACTCAGTCGTTGGGTCATATTGGCAGTCCTCCCCAAGCAATAATTTACATTTTGTTCTGCTCTCATCTGCCATTGAACTGTTTCCAAGAGAGAGAAAAAAAAGCATATTTGCAGACACTCCTCAGTGAAGAAGTACTCAAAAAATGAACCAATGGTACGCGAAACATTCATAACTTACAATTTATAAACAAGGGAACTACGAGCAGCTACATCACCAGCTAAGATTGAGGTACAGTATTGGTTTTTACGGGGCTTTTTGTTGACTCAGTTGAGATGCTGCGTCTTATCTTTACTAGCGTCTGCTGTAGTCAAAGCTATACATTCACCTTTGTTTAAATTGATCAAATGCGAGGTGCTACCACGATAGAAGAACGGTCAGCTCAAGCAACGTGTGGACAAACTTTGGGTCCACTTTTCTAAGACATATGGTAACCTCATGTTGAGAAACACTCTTATAAGAGACATTCTAAGGAAATATTTGTCTTTTTGGGTTAGCAGTGTGTCGATTCACTTCGCCTTTGTTCAATAACAAATAGAAACCTTAAATGTCGTGATTCCCCCCCTAGCCTTACAGTGTAAACTTTTAGTAAGTGTCATTATTTCGGTCCTATTGTTGTGTGAAGCGTAAACATTTCTTTTTAAAAATGTCAAGTATGAACAAAGCGCACGCGATAAACGTGGTTACCCGTTGGTTTCGAAAATGTTATATTGTTAGGCCCCGTATACATTGAATGTGTTCAGTTAACGCCATAAACGCAAAGAATGTTACTAATTATTGTATTAGAGTTTTTGATACAATTTAGCCTTGACTTCGAGCACAGGAATCTTTGAATTCCTGTCACACACGAATAATCTGAGGTCAAACAAGGGACACACCCCTTATTTGATTTTAGGTGCGTGTGCGTTATTTTACAAATTATAGACATTGCTTAAAAGTTGTTTAAATGTTTCATATTGACACTGCGAGGTATCGTACTGTTATCCATGTGAATGCTTGTGTTAAATTCGGTCTTTCACAATTTAAAAATAAAATACATTATTAATCGTGGCCTGAAAGTAGCCCAGTGCTGTTAACTTTAGACTTTAAAAGCCAGCCTGATAAACAACTATTTTTTCGCTGCTTATCCTGGTTTATAAACAATGGTTGATGGTTTCACTCTCACACATACAACAAAAATAAGATCCAAGGTAAAGAAACATGATTTAAACGGGCTAAAAGGACAATCTTTGCAATCTTCAAACGGAATATCAGTCAGGCAAATCGGGGCGTCACCAGACGGGGTAGTTTCTCTTTTGGGAAGTTGTGGGGCTAGACGTGGACCACATGTTTGCAATTAGGTATGTATTTTGTTAAACACATTGCATCTGTTTTTTGATCTTTGAACCAGTTCCCCTCGCCCGTTAGGCTTACAGTCCATCCGGATTGGACCAGTGCTGGGTGCCACAAACTGGACTACCCAGAAGTCCCTGTTACATCCAGGCTCCTCTGCTCGTTATTATCTCTACAGAGGAACCTACTATCTGACTGATTCCATTCCGTTTATCCTAAGACCCATGGATTTTAACTGGGATGCGTTTTTGAAAAAAACCTAATTTTGGTTCTAATTGGACGTTGTGCATCGTGATATGCTGTGTTGTGGAGTTGGCAAAATTATACCAGGGGCGTTCTTCGGCAAAAGTCCCTTAAATTACAATGAAACAT
>JAOYSI010011131.1:0-10014 GCA_025775065.1 Hiodon alosoides | reverse complement strand
TACCAACAGGATGTTCTTGGAAAAGAGCCATGGTAGTAGTGCAATTTCCGGTATAAAACCATACTGCATGTTTTATAAGTTAGAGATACGGTAGAGAAAACACTTTGCAGAGAGATTCTCAGTTGTTTTGTAAATGAAAATTAAAATGTTTCAGTGAGGTAACAAAAAATGTGCTTTCAGTTTTTGCAAAAGTAGTTTTCAGCTTTTGATCATTCTGTCAATAGGAGCAGTTCCACTGTGAAACACCCAATGGTTTTTAGGTGGGCATTGAGGCATTGTTTCAGGAACTGCATGTAAACAAAGGAGAAAAGCGGTAACCAGGGCAACTTCAGAAGTTCTGACAGTTTTTGTAAATCAGTGTTCCTATACTTACTTTCTCCACATGTTAATTATCTGGATCTAACTAACTAACCACGCCTTGCTCTCCTGATTTGATGTTCCTAAATAATGTGAATATCAAAACAATTACGTATATATTTAGTGAAAGCAAACTATATGTTCTTAAGCGTGATTAATTAAATATTATGGCACTATTGGATAGGACTGATGTATGCCAGTCAGGAACTGTTAGCGCCATCTGATGGTCAATGTTGGCTACAGCAGCTGTCTGTAGGATTGGCACAGCTTACCTGTGTCTGTCAGCAGTTATGATGCAGACAGCTTAATAACCGCTGAAAGAGTAGACTGATAGGTTGTCTGTGGAATGCAATGTTCTGTTTCATGGACCAGCATTAACTTTTCCAAAAGCCCCTAAAATGTATTTTTATTTTTTAGGTAGTGGAAGTATGTTCCATTTTTTTTTTATGGTTCTATATACATTTTGTCTGGTTCGTTGCCCCATTTCTTCAAAATGTCAAGTGATACATGCTATACATGCTATACATGTCCAAGAGTGTTAGCATCAGTAAGCACCTGAAAAAAGCTAACTTTTGATCCAGTTAAGTGAGAATTCCATCACAGAGCTGTGGTCTAAGCTGTGATGATAATTAATAAGGAATAAAGGAAACTCTGTCTGATAATGAAGTAGCACTCATATTGTAGCAGTTTCATATTGGGCTTAAAGTGCAACACCTTAAATAAAACAAAACTGAAAAAAGGCAGGACAGAAATATTGAAAAGAAGTCTTTTAGCCAATGATATAATTCCTGAAATGCAATTGTACAGTAGTCCTGTCGATCTTTCTAAGAGGATTATACATGCATTTTCTTAAGCAGGCTTTAGTTTATGAAAGATGCTGCCAGTTTTAGTTGGTATCTGTCCCCTGAGAGCATACCACTGCTGATTTTGCCATGCGTTGCGAAAGTAAGCTGTATAACCACATTACTCACATTACCAGAGAGTGCTAGACTGCAGCTATGATCGTGTTCAGCTCGGATTAGCCGCACACTTTAGCATACTTGTGGTTTTATCGGTCTGTGCAGAGGTGTCACATCCCCTGAGCACAGATAACACCAGGAGAACACGTTTAGTCCACTCTGCTGCATGCTAAAACCCCTATAATTGATTTTACAAGTATAGGCGATAATCTCTCCCTGTTGGGTTTAATCAGTGTACTGGTGGAATTTTCATAGTATAATTCATCCATATTCTCTCTCTGTTTCTACTGTTTTATGTGACCACCTTATTAAAGAAAGTATATGTTGTGCCTGGCAATAGCCCTGAATGTTAATACTTGTGTTATCATGAAATATCATTGGCTTTAAAGCCCCGATCTGGTGGTGTGTGGTGGTGCCCAGTAAATTACTCTTTCTGCAAAGGCAAATACCACTTCCTGTCTGAGTGCAGAATAGCTGGGCATCACAGAGCCATTATTGTCAGGTGGCCAGTGGGGGTTTGTCATGAGCCTATCACTCCTCCTATCTTGACAGTTTCAAGCTAAAGATTAAAGGCTACGCAGACCCTTGATTGTTTGTGTTCATTAAGGGTTTTCCAGTACAGATCCAGATCTATTGCCCATCAGCATTATATGTAGTGAGATCTAACAGTCGCAGTCACGTTTAAATAAAATAATTGGCACAATCGTGTCCTCACCACTATACAATCACTGGAACAATCAGACCCAGGAAATGAGCCTGAAAGTTGTTGCAACTCTGTGATTGAGTTGCGAAGAAGACTTCTTTCAAACTTTGTTCTGTCGTTGTTTTGTCAACCTATTATTGTTTTACTCCTTCCTGAACAGAAAACTGAGCTCCACAAAGATGCTAATGATTGCTACAATATCCATGTGTCATTGCTCATGGGCAAGAAAATGGCAAATTAAACTCTTTAATTGAGCTATCATTTAAAGTCCACGGTTGCAAAGGCATTCTGTGAATTTGGGTAATCTATCTTCTATGACTTCTCAAGCATTTGAGGTAATCTGAGTATGTTTAACCCTTTGTCTGTCAACTGTGAGATATCCCACTGTAGTGTAAGAGAGTTACATACATATCAACATATTCCGTCAGATTCATTACAGTGAATCTAAACATGCCTTCTACAGTTGTTATCCGTCAACAACTAAACATGCCATCTACAGTTATTATCAGTCAACAACGAGTAAAAAAATATTAATTTTTCTGTGTATGATTACAGCTGTGAACAAACTGCCTACTGCTGCAGACAAGTCCTTTCAGCCTCAAGTCATCACCTATCACTGTCCAGTAATGGAGCTGTTGGCTTGGCTGCCATCTGAGTTAAGCTTCCTCAAAAAATGCATGACATTTCTGCAAGCTTTCCCAGTACACACAGCGAACCACGAGCATGGTCCGGTAATACCTCCCATTTCTCATGAATTATCAATGTTTCCAAAGCCACCAGTGAGCGTCCGAGACCCCTGGACTTACTTGTGAGCGAAGCTGTCAGAGATTCCCGTCATGTTGACCTGCATGACGTTTTGGAACTCTGTCTCGTTGCAGCAGTATTTGAACGCCGTGTTGTTGTGGTGGCAGCAGAACATGTAGGTCTTGTTGTCTGAGAGACGGGGGCAGTGAAAGCCGAAATGGTAGCGCCCCCGGTGGTCGGAGTAGGGCTCGCACACCCGGAAGTGTGCAGAGCGAGCTACAGGGGAAAGACATCAAGAGAAATCAGAGAATGAAAAGGTTTATCACGTCGTTAACAGAATGGGAGATTAGGCAGATGTATGCTTGCGTCCTCCAGTTAAATTGTTAAATTTGTAGCATACATTTTAAGGTTATTTAGTTTTATACAGAATTAAAGATTAAATCCATTCTAACGTAGAACTCTACAACACAAATAGAACATTGTTGTTTTAGCATTGTGTTTGAAACCAATGTTTTCAGGTGGATCTATGTCTTTCTCACTGCCCAACCAGAACATTTCCAAGTCCTTGGACTGCCATCTCTACCATCCGACCTTCAAATCATCCAGAACCTTCAGAATCGGGTGATTAATCTTCCTGGTTTTGGGCAAGATGCGCCACTTCCCTCTGCAATTCCAAGTAACACCCTGTGACTCTTTCTGAACCATGGGGCTGACTTACCATAGATCAGCCACTGATCAACCAAGGACACAGCAAAGTGTCTTCGGGGTCAGCTGAAGATGATACACAGGGTCTACAAGTTTTCCTGAAATGTGAGCCCATTCAGCCTGTTCATTCTTCCCCACCTTTGTTCAATGACCAGCTCCTTCGGGCCATACCTAAGACCCCTTTGTTGGAGACCTCATCAGCTTTACTGATTTACTACAGCAACTTGTTTGTATTGTATTTCCCATAGACAGACTAAGTAATAGAACAGTTACTATTCTATGAGTCTATTTTGCTTGTCACTGCTTATTTTGATTTATTGCTTATTTGAAATGATAAAGCCGGAGGTAATTCTCTGATTAGTAGAACTGAGAATCACAAAAAAAACGGAACAAATCCGAGCATCCGTCGAGCCGGTATTTATTTAGTAAAGAATTTCCAATGGTTGCATCAGTTCCAGGTGAGATGATGCTGTGTGTAAAATGGTACTACATAAGCTAATGCAGAATACAAACAAACCAAGCCACTCCCTTAGCCCACTCTTTTCTCATCTTCATCACGCTTTCACATTTCTTTCTGTTTCCCGTCTGTGGCACGCAGCCTGGGGCACGCAGCCTGGGGCACGCAGCCTGGGGCCACGCCCTCAACCCGGGAACCCGCCCAGAGCTGGGCTGATGGACAACCAAGCCGGGGACCCCAAGGACCTCCTGAGTATGGTTGCACTAATGAGACCACACTAAGTTAAGTGGCATCATGGAGAAGTTAACAGTGCCAACAATGCGGGCTGAAAAGGAGGGTTTGGAGAGTGGAAAGTCGGTGGTTCATGGCTGCATTTGGAAGGGGTATTGTGTATGGCTTAGTTCTAGTACAGTTTATTGTTTAAACAGTTAAAGGGGAACAGTTTGTTTTATACGTTTTCCCTTAGAGGGTGGTTTTGTTGTCAGCTGTGCTGTTTTTTTTTTTTAGTTTTTCTAACTCAATTCTGGTTTGTTAAAATTCTGTAAAGCCAAATGAAATATATCTAATATTATAATAATATTAATGAATAATAATCTTAATTTTAATATTAATAATAATAATAATAAATTATTTGTACGCAATATGTCATACCATAATTTGTAGGCCTATGTGCTTCAGAAAATTAGAAAGAAAGAAATAAGAAAATACATTTTTAAAAATCGAATCTGTAATGCTGGCTTAAGGGTTGCTATCTATAGGTAAGAGCATCTGCTATGCAGTAACTTGAGTAAATAATGCCTTCTTAAATGTTTCCTAGCAGGATATCCCTGATTATGAGCTGCAATGGGACGTAACGGGAGTGAGGAGAATACCCCCGGTTATGAGCTGCAATGGGACGTAACGCGAGTGAGGGGAATACCCCTGGTTATGAGCTGCAATGGGACGTAACGGGAGTGACGAGAATACCCCCCTGTTATGAGCTGCAATGGGACGTAACGGGAGCGACGAGAATACCCTCGGTTATGAGCTGCAATGGGATGTAACGGGAGTGAGGGGAATACCCCCGGTTATGAGCTGCAATGGGACGTAACGGGAGTGACGAGAATACCCGCATTTATGAGCTGTATCGGTAATATCATCAAATAACTTTTCTTTTCAGAATGGTGTCATGGCTGGTTGACTTCTCAGGAGTGGGTCCCCATTTTCATGCTGTTTCTAGGCTGACTTCAGAAGTCGCCGATCGTGTAAGGACTATTGCCACCAGGCAATACCTTAATGGGTGAAGGAGCAAGTAGGAGGAGTGAGAGAGCTGTGTGCGGCACGCAGTCTCTTATAATCTGATTGCATTTTGACGACAAACAGACATTTGGTGCATTTAGGATAAAAGTGTTTCCACTGAGTTTAATCAGATTCTGGCTTTCAGTAAAACCTCATGCAGACTAAATTGAATCTTGGCGGGATGCTATCCTTTCTTTCTTCTGAAACAGTGTTAGTGGGTGAAGTTTGCCACAATGTTAGGGGTCGTTTGAGAAGAGAAAGCTACAAAGTTACACAGTCTTACGTATGAGGTTTAAAGTCGTTTGAGAAGAGAATACGAGATAACAAGCCCTGTGGGTACGTGCATGGGTACCTAATATTATGGCTTCTTGGTGTTTGTTATGATCCTTTATGAAGTAGGTATTGAAGTAGTGTACTGTTTCTTGATAAACTGATTGAATATGACATCAGCCAGCACAATTTACAGGCTGAGAAAAGTCTGGAAAAGATGGGTCCTGTAAGCTAAACAAATCTGACATGTTCTCAATACTCATCTAACCTGTCCTTCTATACAGATTTGACTGGCATCAAATCCAGTCTAGAGCTAGTGACAAGTATTTATTTACTCTATTGAATTGAGTAAATTAATCCCACAACTCAATGTTTTACGTTCTCTATAATTTTACCCTTTATAAATCATCACATAACAAGGAAACTACAAGCAAAATACAACTAAACCACAATAATTCTCCTGTACCTCTTAAGGTTGAGGGTTTCGTAAAGAGGAAAACCCTTGATACGCATTCATTTTTCAATAAAAAATTAAATTAGCGAGCTACACCCAGTAAGCTCAGAAGTGCGATCTCTTCAAAGCCCTTGCATCTCCCAGAAGCAATACCTAAAGGAAGAAGTTCCATCATTTGCATTTAGATGAAATTTGTCTTGGATGCGACACAATAAAACACGACTTTTGTAGTTATATTGTCTGAGAGAGGCACAAAGGATTATTTACCAGTCTCTGCATGCATAACACAAAAAATTATTCTAGATGACAATTAATTGATTGTAAGAGCATGTTTCAAAATGAATTAGCATCAATGTTAACATTAATTGAAATATGCCGCAAAAATGAATGCGATGTGTCACAAACTAGGGAAGAAAGGATGCGAGGTTCCCTTCTACCTTAAACTTTTCTTTTTATTGCAGCCTAGGATTGTCCTTCCTGGGCTTCTGTAATGAAGAGACTGATAAGGAAGTTCAGCGAGGGCTTCAGTCAGCAGGGTGAGCTGGTAGTGAATAAAACTGCTATTTAGTTTTTTTGGGACCGACCGTGTGTTTTGTGTGTTTGTGTTGTTCGTGTTTATTTGGAGACTTGCTTGGAATACTGAAGGTGGAATATGCAGTTTGGACACGACGTCGAAGGCAACCAAGCGTGTTCCAGCTTTTGACGAGGAACTGCAGCCTCGTCCTCGGAAAGATCTGAAATGTTTGGAGGAGGATGTTCGGTATTCTGTGTGAGTGGGCTGTTCCCAATCTGGCTGCAGGCTGAGGACCCAGTATTCGCCAGGTTGCAATGGCCCAGAAGTCGGACGAGCTAGTGATCTGGCAGCAGACATGCCAGGCAACAGCATGTGGGTGACCACTCCCCTAGGCTTCAGCCAAGCCCAGTGTGGTATGTTGTCTAGCCCTTCTGGTGTCTTGCGTTTTACCAGTGCCCTGCATTATTTCTCTGATATATTACATTTGTACTACTACAGGTTTGTGTTACACATTATTTATTTATTTTTATTTTCATTTACTTTAAATGTAATGATTTTTTATCTTAGAATAAGGGGTTTGAATTGTTTAAGCTCTGTTTAAGTTTAGAGTAGATTTCCTCTCCATCAAAGAACTGGAGGCTTTCCTTCTAGAGGAATATCCTACTAAAAAACAGTAAGTATTCCAAGAAGCTGGTAAAAGGTAAAAGGTGGCCCAACACTTTATTATAGTTAATGAATATTCATATATTTCTTATATGGGGCGTAGACACAATATTAGGGCAAGGATGGGTAATTAATTGTATTTGATAATAGAATTCTTATTGGGTAGTTGTGTGCTTAAGTGGTTGGAGCAGGAAGTGGAATATGTTCCTAGGGAGGGAACCAAGTGTTGAACGAGATCAGGGTTCCTCCTCTGTTTAGCTGCAGAAATATCCCCACAGAATCATAATGCTTTTCTTTCAGACAAATTCAGTTCTGCTGAAAAAAACATCCTCTCCTATCATAATTTTGTTCCCAGGCACATTATGGGATATAGCTCACTGACTCCGAAACATCATTAAAGATGAGTCCACTCTAACCCCCTGATATTCCTTTTTACTTATTTCCTAATTTACATTACAAGACCCTTACAGGGCTTGAAATTTTTCCACAGTTGTTTTCCATTCTAGAAGAAGAAATATATGGAATTTTAAAGATTTATCATCTTCATTATCATTAGTTCTAAGCAGAAGAACTGCATCTCAATGGGCTATAATTATGTGATATGACCCATCTATTAGGCAGGGCCAAGTGTCTCACTTCCATTATACCCCCAGAACAGCAGCCCAGAGATCATCTGATGGGTGCGAAACCTGATCAACCACCAGAAAAAAGGTAATTTACAGAAACCGGGAGCAAAGTTGTTTTAGGCGCTCAGTGCCCATAAAATATTCACTTTGGAACGGTGGGCTCTCTAACAAGGATAAATGTATTGCTGTTTGTTTATGACCAAGGCCTGCAGTTGGTGCTGATGCAGAGTGGGGGAGGGAAATGAGTCGTAGCGATCAGGAACTAATCCCACCAGGTGTCCCTTTCGCTAGACAAGGCAGCAGAACAAAGAAATCCTTTTCCCCTTTAACAAGCTCAGTGGCGTACAAAAGGCAAGGGATGTGCCCAGACTGTGTCAGAAAGCAACCCAGATTGAGGCTGTGAATTTGCATTTTTAGCTCTAATTTAGTGGGAGACACGACCTGGCCACTTCAGTGAAAGGTTTCTAGGAAGACGCATGTCTCCAGTGTAACTTCAGTTTTCTATTGAACCAGCGGGATATTTTCTAAAGCAATCCAGTTGGCGTACCTTGCTCAAGGACATGGCAACCAGGCTGGGAATAACATTTTTGGTTTAAAATAGTTCATAACCAATATACCACACAGCAGGCTAAACACAGCCAGACAGGCTTAACATGGCAAGCGCGTACCCATAGACTGTAGTCAGCAAGGGAGCGATACCATACTACGTTATTTATTTGTCTGGGCTGTGTGGTGAACAGGGTGGATTTGTCTGCAGGAAGAAGTACTGTTGCTTTGGGCCTGCTCTGACGGAACTCCCTCTGTGACAGGGGGGAACGCTCATCTCAGGTCACTGACAGGGCCAGGGTTAGGCTCACAAGCCAGCAGACGAGCGCGCGTGACGATTGGCTCACCTGCCGTGGACAGCAGGAGCAAGGTGACCGCCAGGACATTGAAAGACTGCCGGTCAGTGATGCTCATCTTTTTTGTCCTCATATAGGAGCAGCGGAGGACGGCTGGACTGCTTCAGCTGAGCACAGACGCTCTACTCCCTGCCGGCTCTCCTCATGGCCTCGGCTTTCCCAGCTGTAACAGACACACAGCCAGGAGTTATACTGGGAGTTACGAGGGAGAGAAAGGGAGAGATGAACAGATGCAGAGACAGCCGCTCTGCTGTAACAGGCACAGAACCAGGAGTTACACTGGGAGTTACGAGGGAGAGAGAGGGAGAGATGAACAGTTGCAGAGACAGCCGCTCTGCTGTAACAGGCACAGAACCAGGAGTTACACTGGGAGTTAAGAGGGAGAGAGAGAGAGAGAGATGAACAGTCTCTGCTGTACCAGGCTCTGATTCTATTAGAAACACAATAAAAATGTACGATAAAGTTATTACTTTAATGCAATTGAAATGGATTCAATGTGTGGATAATGTAAAGGTGACAATTGCTCATTTAGTAGTCGGCGGTGTCATAAATTTAAAACGCTGCTCCTTTTCAAAAGATTTCAAAGCGAGTTGAAATGCTCATTGGTTGCAGGCAATGGCATTGGCCCACCTCAAAAGAGTAAATCGCTGAAATAAAGCTATTCAGAAGGAACCAGCTGGTAAATAATGCACTGCTGTGGTTTAAGGAGCACTCGCTCAATGCAGTAGGTGATAGCAAAGCTGCTTTCAGCGCCACACTCTCTCACACAGGTGTCTGTGAATTAGGTCAAGATGAACGATTTATTTTGTTCAACTGGGCTGCGTCTGCAGTTTTAAATGGCTTCTCAATTACTGCTATGCCAAAAGACATGTAATTAAAGCTATGACAGATCTAAAATTTAAACACTGCTATTTATTTGACTTTTGACCGGAGCTGAAAAGTAACTATTCCGTGTAATTTCGAACCCAACAAAAGAGTGTTTTTGGCCTCTAATTCACACATCATACATTCTTTTCAATAGACTCAATAGTGAATGTGAGAATAATGGGGTGGGGGGGTGGGGGTTTGTGGAGAGGTGACTGCAAAATATGACAAAACATTAGAAATAATTCTGTTCTGTTCTTTGCTAATTTCGAAATCCCTTTACTAAAATGCTCATATCCCCAGGCATCTCCACCGTGAATCTCCATCCATCAGACCCCACTGCCCCATTGCCCCATTGATCCATCAGACCTCATTGCCCCATTGATCCATCAAACACCATTGATCCATCAGACCTCATTGATCCATCAGACCCCATTGCCCCATTGATCCATCAGACCTCATTGCCCCATTGATCCATCAGACCCCATTGCCCCATTGATCCATCAGACCTCATTGCC
>JAOYSI010011130.1:0-10015 GCA_025775065.1 Hiodon alosoides | reverse complement strand
TATATATCAAACACAAATTAAACCGTTTAAATATAAAATTAAATTTTTCAATTTGTAATTTTAAATTGTACCCCCCCCCCCCCCCCCCCCCATAACCCTTTCCGCATCACTCCCGAAAAGAGGAAGACCATTTTCTTGAGATTTGAAAGGTGTGAAATTTATGTGAAGCGCTGGCACTCGGAGGCCGTGGCGCCGCGAGAGCGAATGGAAAGACAGGAAAAAACGAAACAAATGAATCCCGCGCCGGCGGGCTAATGAGCGCCTGAGCGGCTGTCATTACGCTTTAGTGCGGAATAAAGAGCTGAGGGAGGCTCCGCCGGACAGCCCCGGCTCGGCGGTCACCCGTCAAGCCTGAGCCAAATCCGGGGAAGCGGCCGGGGGGACGAGGCACCAGAGTGTCGCCCGGCGAAATCGACAACAAACAAGCGCTCCTGATGGCGCGCCGTTTCAATTTCACACAACACAACTCCACATCTCCGCAGCGAGCGTGTCCCCGTCAGTCTCACTTCCACTTCCTTTCCCCTTTCGCCTTCATTCCCCTTCCCCCAACCAGCTCACCAACGGTAGGGTAGGCTACGGAACTGGCCTGCCTTCCCAAATGGAACCGGCAGCGGAAATAAGAGTTTCCAGCGGAGGATTTTGAATCTGATTCGGAATCTGCAGAAGAATAAAGCTACATTAACTCCAGTGCCTAAGAATCCGTTCAAACTCAGCTCACGTTTTTTTTTTTTAGCAAAATTGTCCCGTATTTGAAGCCTGATATGTCACTGCATTATGATTCAATGACGACGTAATTACAAAGTTGGCTAAACAACAGTGAACATAGAAGTCTTTATATAATATATCATAGTCTTCATACCCAGATTTCTCAGAGGTTAAAACAACCCACAGTTTCACATTGCCTGCCTTGCATCACCCTTTCTACACCCTTAAAACACTATGAATTATAAATGGTGCACTAACGACCTTGTCTCAACTGGGCAGATTCGATTCAGTAGTGGACAAAAGAGTCTATGTCCTTCCGCACCGCCTCTCCAACATCCAGCCCGCAACTAAAGAATAGCAACTGAATCGTTTTCGTTTGTATTGTATAAGTTTTGTTCTAGAAGAGTTCATATACATGCCCGGTGTTTGTAAATATCCAAACGGACCCTTGTGAGTAATGTGCAGAACGCAGCCCTCATTCTCCCCATTATAAGCTTACTGAGATTTCATCAACGGTGTGATAATGGCTCGATGTATGTGGAGTGCTACATCAAGGCCTAATCCCGCTCCCAGAAGGGCAGGGAGAATAATCCCCCATCACAGCAGCAGAAATATACTGAAAGGACTGCAATCAGCAGTATAGTGATCACAGTAAAACAACCGTACTTTTGCCACATCCCCCACTGTGTCTCCTTCCCAAAACATGTCCCATGTATCAACGCGGCGCCGAGCGGAAATCCGACCTGTGAGGCGTACCCCCCACCTGTTCCAAGATAAAATAAACCTGTTCTACGATCAACGTGGTTTTTATCACCTCTGCCTTCTCAACCTGCCCGTCTACACCATGAGCGCTGCTTTTCTGGTTTGTGGCCCGTTGTAGGGCCAGTGACCCCCTGGAAGGGCCAGGGCAGTGCTGTTGTCGAGGGCTGGAGGATGTCTGAGTGTCAGACTTCTGCACAGCACAGCATCACACAGCATTGCATAGCACCACACAGCACAGCACCACACCACACCACACAGCACCACACCACACCACACAGCACCACACCACACCACACAGCACAGCACCACACAGCACCACACAGCACCACACAGCACCAAACCACACAGCACAGCACAGCACAGCACAGCACCACACCGCACAGCATAGCATCACACAGCACAGCACCACAGAGCCCCACACAGCACCACACCACACAGCACCACAGAGCCCCACACAGCACCACACCACACAGCACCACACAGCACAGCACCACACAGCACAGCACAGTACTGCACAGCACCGCACAGCATCACGCAGTACTGCACAGCATCGCACAGCCCCGCACAGCACCACACAGTAATGCACAGTACTGCACAGCACAGCATTGCACAGTACTGCACAGCATCGCATAGCCCCACACAGCATCGCACAGCCCCACACAGCATCACACAGCACCGGCAGCAGCCACAGAGCCCCCAGAGAAGAGGGGGCTTCACTCCTCCTGCAACCACTGATAAGCCCCATTATTTTATTATCTCTCTCCGTGGGTCGGGCTGCGCTCTGGCATGCGCCCACATGCGCTAGATTAGGGAGATCTCGATGATGGAGGCTGGGAAGCCGCAGAGGATTCCACTGATAATGCACTTATCAAAGTAGTTAGCTTAATTCATATATTTATATATATTTAAATTCAATAAAGGCACTTGTATATGTTTTGCGAACTAAATATGAATGCATTTGAATGTCTTTATTGGTATTTGTTAGTTTGTTAGCCTGGTGTATGACTGCAGTGTGGATGGTTTCAGTAAGCTGTGTTTTTGTTGAGAAATTTTCTTACACATTTCTTGTATAATACGTACGAGTTTATATATCATACAATATAAATATACTCCTTGAAAAAGTACCTCCCCGCAACAAAAAGGTTGGTTTAAAAAGCTTGTGTCAAAATTTTACCACATCGATACATGGGAAATAAAACCAGCAGACATGACGATTATATGCCTACACTTTTCTAAATACCTTCCAAATCTATAAACAGGCGCTGCCAACCCAGTTAAGCAACTCTTTCTTCGAGTTGCAGTCATGCTGTTATCGTTTGACAGTGTGTATGTCGGTTGCATCGCCTTGGCGACCGTTTCGGTGTTTAGCACAGCGCCAGGCTTGGTCGAATTGGAAGCAGATGGATTTGTCCGTTTTAACCCATTCAGCATGATTGCGGGTTTGTTGAAACACCGGCGCGGAGCAACATTTGCTCTCACTGAGAATGATTTTGGTTAGAACGACACTTCCAGTGATTTTTTAAAATTTTCTCTCACACCCTGCATTTAGGCTGCCCAGCTTGTATATCCGGGCAAGCCTGGCGGCAGGATCGCTCCCTGAGTGTCTCTCCACTTAAAGTAAAGCCTTCCATTTACTTCCTTTTTCTAAATTTCAAAACAAATTTTCTGAAGGAATATATTTATACAGACGAATATCCAAACGTAAGAAAAACACGTTCATCCCTCCACTACCGAGATGTTGAGAAAAACAAAAATGAATACTAAAAAACCAAAAGGCCCCAAGAGAAGGAGTTTTGGAGGGAGAGGCCCTATAAATGTGTGTGTATGCGTGTGTGTGCGTGTGTTTACGCTGACAGTGCTCTTACGATTCTTTGGCACGGTTTTCCACCACACATCGCCTTGCTAACAGGTTAATTATTATTAATGGTTTTGCTTAAGAAAACATGTGTTTACCACTGAGAAAGGTCGCCAAAGGGTCAAACATTTTCTAAACCAGCCAAATAGTGTTTATATGCGCAAGAGACCATGTGTACCACTGAGATTATGTTTTTAACTCAAAGATATGCATTCATTTTCACAATAGTTTGTTAACTTTGCATTGCATGCTAAAATAAAAATACATTAAAAAAAAACCTTAGTAGCATTAGCAATATGCTACATTCAACATTTGATGCATAGATCCAGTTTCTTGTGTCACCTCACATGTACACACGGCACCAGAAACCCTACATAGGTTTACTTTTTATAAATACTATTAGAGCTCCAAAAATCTTTTTCAGCTGTCTTCTTCCTCACTCCAGTGCTCTGACCTACCAGCAGCCCAGGTATGGCAGTCTTTAGTGATCTTCGCTTTTCGAAGCCTCTCCACCCTTAAGACACAGTGAGGTCTCTGCTGAGGATAACCCTTTGCGCTCCATTAGAATTACATAAAAAGTGTCATTTTCTGCCTGTGTGCACTTCACATTTACTGACCCACTCATCCTGTACCTCTGTAGTCTCAGAATAGGCCCCTTTGTCACAGATGCATTATGGGCCTTGACATTCTCAAAATGCACACATGCATTTGGGAAAATATTCACATGCAGTGCAGTGAGGTTATTGGCAAAAATGTTATTAGAAACATGGGGTGATACAGAAAATGTTTATATATATTATATATGTATATTCGTATATCAGCCGTTTGATGTGGTCACAAGCTTTTAGCGGTCGGCAGAAGAGGTCAAAGCTACAAGGGGAACTGTGACTTCAGCAAGTATAAAGCAGAGTGACACATTTTGACAGGTTGTCCTCACTCACAAAATTCGAGCAATGTACAGGGTGAGGTCAAGTGCTTTCAGGTCACGTGACACAACTTTTATTTTCTGGTACAAGTGTAAAAAAACTATCAAACCTAAATATAAAGAAATATTTCTCAATTCAGATTTTATATCCCTTTTCAAACCACAGAGGGATTTACAGCATGTCAAAATGCGATCTCTGGTATCGGTCTGGGTTCTGTTATTTAAGATTTTAGACAAATAGCCAATGCCTACCCACAAGGATTTGATGGATAAATATATAGAGTTGTATAAACTACTGTTGAAATTCACTTCCATACGTTCCTCCTGCGGTGAAAAGTAATGAGATTTCACACAAATAATCAGGAAAGTAATTTTCAGACAGTCCCTGTGCAGTTTACCAACTTTTTTTACCATTTACCAGTTTCACAATTAGTAGCTAAAGGCACCCAGCTTTCACTCCATCTCTACCTCCCAAGAAAATGTTCACGCCGTCCAAACAAGGGGTCAGCGACCTTGTCCCAATCGGCCGTGTGCAGCCTCTCAGATTCCAAGCAAAAAATGTTTTTCTCAATCCACAGCTTTAGAACTTACCCTCCTACAATCAGCATACAATGGTCTGAAAATGGATACCAACTGAACTTCTATTGGCTATGCCTGTGCATTAGCCACTGAGGTGATTTTAGGGACAATAAAACGACTGATTCCAACAGGCAACGGGAAGACCTTTGAAGACCCGACAACAGCCGCAATTCTCAAGAGAAAAAAGGGTACCTGGGGATGATCAGTGAATGAACAGAGACGATCGGCTGTTCTGAAAGTCTGCTTTTCAATGTGCTATCTGGCTGTCAAGAATTACAGATGAGAATCCCAAACTGGAGATAGAACAGATGGAACAGTAGTACAATCCGACCTAGGAAACCTTCCCATTGGTGCTGGAGACAGTAGTATCCCCCAGTCAAAACTTAGTTTTCCCACCTCTATTGCTCCTGATTGTGAAAACCGTTAAAAGCCATGCTTTGACCTGCAGGGCTACATGGGGCAAGTGCAAACAGATCTGGATGCAGTGCTCTATAAAGCCTGCTTGTTTAAGATAAGACGGCATAGATGTGTGGGGGGAGTTTGGTTCAGCGCTTTGAGCTCGAGGCTATTTCCTTCGCATTTAGGTTCTGCTAATGATGCAAGTTCAAAGACACCAGTGAAGGGAAAACGATAATCTCGCAGGGGCCAGAAACTGAGAACAACAGAAGGTAGAATGCTCTAACGTAGGGTGGACCAACGGGTGTCTAATGGCTCTGACATTTTAAGGGGTGTGCAGGGTTTCGACTTTAGTTCTGCAAGCCGGCGAAGCGCGGCGACATCATACCCCGATACTGCAGCCCTCCTATTGTGAGGTGTGGTAGAACATAAAGGAGACTCGTAACCCGCTTGTGGAAAAAAACAGAATAAAGCTTGCCTTCTGTTCTTTGTCCGTATGCTAGCTGTGATCTCCAACGTGTGCGTTAGTAGGGAATGCCCTGTATATTGCCAATGCGATCACCCAAGTAAGGATGAACAGAGAGACCGTATGGCTCTACTGAGGATCCCTCGGGCCTGGCGGTTTGGAGCCCTGTTTTTGGCCATTTGGAGCTTGAGATTGGGCGTGACTCCACAGGGCAGCTGGTGTGGTTGGACGGGGGGGTTTCCATGGCAGACCTGATTGATTTTTCCCTTTCAGTCTACCTCTCCTGCGCACCACAAGGCCGTCCCAGACAAGGTTGCTACGAGGGTCACAACGAGGGCTGTTCACAAGTCTCCCACGGCGAGGCCATCTGGAAGAGAATCCCGCCTCTATTTTTTTTCCGCCCAGCTCTGCACATCCAGGGCAGGTGATCCGCAAAGGAAAGAGCATGTGCGTCCACTCAGATTGGTGTATCGGGCAAATCCTTTTTTCCACCCTCTTCGACAGCGTTTTGTATTCTCACTCAAAAAATTGGAGGACACCCCCTGTGGATGCCACAAAGACTATTAAATTTCTCACACCACATTGAGTGTAAAGAGCAACAGGAGCAACACTGTGTTTTTGGTGCGTGTGTGCATGTGTGTTCATCTCCAGAGGTCCTGTGATGTCACACCCTCGTCAGACTGTCCCCTGCATATAATAACGAGGCTGATGTCGGTGCTCTGGTAGCCTGTTAGCAGGTACCAGTTTTTTTTTTTTTTCCCTTCCTGTTTTTGATTAGTCAAATGGCACTTGAATGCTAAATGGGAAGAAAACAGCCACTTTCAACTTCAGGACTGCATTATGATTACGAGATAACCATAATGGAAAATGAAGCAATACATTCTCTCTAGGAAAGATTGGATTTTTTTTCTACTGCCCTCCATATCAACTCATTGCCAGTTGATCACGGCTTTACTTTTAGCTAATTAACCTCACCCAAACTTCAAACGCCCTGGCAAAACAGAATCTGTGTGGTGGGGGGGGGGGGGGGGGTTATCAAGTTCTTAGGCTGCTTTCAAAGGCTGAAGTCCCAAATGAATATACATTTAAGTTTCATTTAGTTTATTAGGGTGATATTTCTATTGTGAATGTTAGACGTAGTTTCTTTATTGGTTGACAGTTTATGTATTTGCACAATAAATGTGAAAACAAACACAATTTTAACTCCGGTAACTATCGTTAGAATTTTAAACTGATTTCCGGCTGCACCCCAACTGGCCTGCTTCGGTAAAAATCCTAACCCTAACAGAGGCAACAGTTCTCGGGTTCTATGAGAGCTAAGGGATTTTTGTGTTTTTTAGCGGTCACGGTTGAGCGAATTTGAAAATATTGCTCTACAAGAATTGGCCAGGCTGTAGAGCTGTATGTTGAAAAAAATTGCAATCATTTGAGCAAATTCCAGATTATTTTAGCGTAAAAAAAGAAGAGAATATAAAACCTGCCTACCAAGTTCCAAAAACAAGCCTGACAAAATGTGCAGACCATGAATGACCAGGGACTGACAGGAGAGCTATTAGCTCATGTAAATTTGAAACTGAATATACAAAACCAGAATTTACGCAATTGCCTCTGATTTTATCCAAAAAACAGAGCATGGATACAACCGTATATTTTAATGTTAAACTATTTCTCTGGGAGCACAGCCTGTTCTCCCGCTGACATTGTGTCATTCTCAAACCCATAGTCAGCTTTTTGGTTAGGTGCCACCTAATCTTTCCTCGTCCAGGAGCCAGACAGATCCTCTGTGCAGAATTACAGCTATTTTACGTCCAACTTTCCTGTGAAGGAAGTGAGCTGGAGAGAGGTTTTTCAACAAAAGCAGAAAGAAGGTGGGGACTTACGGTAGTATTGCAGAACGGCCTCCTGCCTCGGTGAGAGCTTCTTGAGTTGGCTGGTTTAGAAATAGGTTCCCAGCCTTAATATTTGCCATCGTCTATAGTCATTGTGTAGCTAAACATCAATCAAACGCGAATAATCCAAGCAGTCCAATTATAGTCGTCCAAATAGAAAAACTTGGGTATTTAAGTACTGCTCATGAGGACCACCGCCTAAAGCTGGAGAGATATATACAATATAGAATAGAATAGAATGACCCCCTGAAGTGTGAACCTGACCCCTGAAGTGTGAGCCTGACTCTTGGAAAGTGTGCAGTAGACCCCCCCCCCCCCCACCCCACTCATCTGATCTCATATCCACCTTCGTGAGTCTAGGCCTCAGATACATCTAACCCAGTAATGATGAACAGAGCCCTGGGTTATAGCCACCGTTCACTCAGCTCCAAGCCCAACAAAAGCCAAGGGTTAATTCCCTCTGGAAAGGCAGCATTAGCGACACATCTGTGTGTGTACCACGGGTCCTCTCTGGCAATGGAAAACATCCTGGGTCGGTGTACCTCAAGGCCGTTCCTCTTCCAGGCACGGCCTGGTTTTCAGGGCTATATTTTACCACTGCGTTTCACCACAGTTGTCACCGCAGTGGAAGACCAGTCTCTTCTGTTTGGCTCGAGGCTCAGGCCCACAGGATGTATTTGTCTACACAGGGGTGCAATTTAAAGCGTTCACACCATAAATCGCAGGAAGAAACGGACAAACTCAGTCTACTCAGAACACTGCGATTCATTATCTTTAATTACTTGGAATTGAAAACCAGCAATACACTTTTACATGTCCTAAATTTTTTTTTTTTTTCTTTTACACTGTCACAATGCCAAGGAGAAGGAGTTCTCATCGCAGAAACAAAAATAGGGATATGGATATTTAATAGTACAGTGTATTACCTAAGTCTCTAAATACCTTATTTTTAAATCAGATTCAGTGGAACAGATTGTATCCAGTCAAAGCATATGGTGAACATTATGAGTTATATCAACAGAAAGGAGACGTAAACAGAAAGTGGTATACTACAGAAGGAAAAAAAAACATTTTCTAATAACTTCAAATCACTGTAACAATATAAACAATGAAAGGGTAATGACACAAAATAACTACTACAAAACTACTAAATAACAACTAGCATTTCAAAGCTGCAATATCTAACCTTTATAAAAATGTAAATTTGACTTCAATCTTTCTAAACAAGCAAAGGACTGCTGCAATCTCATTTATACTCATGTTTTGTTCCCCTCCCTGGATCAAACAAACATTTTGGCATTGAAAATGCTAATATAAAACAGCATACATATAACAGCAGCCTCTTTTTTCTATGGAAATTTACAAATTATTTAAGATTCAAATTATTTAAGGACAGATAATGGTATTGGGCCAGCAAGCAAAGAATGAAACAGCATGCTTGTCAAATCTCTAATTCTAAAACCCCCTGACAGTGTACTGTACCTCAGATACTCCTCCTGAATTAATCAACACTGCGCAAGCGACCGGAAAAGAAATGTAAAGTTCAACTGAGGCCGAAAATAAGCAGCTCCCCAAGTACTGACTGTGTGTGTGTGTGTGTGTGTGTGTGTTCAGACAGGGGCACAGGGCTGACGCCTCTGTGGAGGACCTTGGTCGGGTCAGGCTGTTCCTGATGGCTCCAGACAGGCCAAGGGCTGGAGGCGCGCCCCGTCCCCCCTCAGACGCTTTCCAGCAGCCCGCGGCTCTCGGGACCACGGGGATCCATCTGTGGAGCAGCTGCTATGCTGTCATATGCTCATGAACAAACATTTGACGAGTGTTAACGCTGTTGATATGCTGTGGTTGACTGGTGACTGCTTCTTTCTTTAGAATAATATGCCCGTGTGCATATATTTAAATTCCAAAAATAATGCATAAGTCAGTAGCTGTGGCTGCTGAGCTGGAGAGATATTCACCAAGGCAGACGGGGCATTTTATCTTCACCAATGCATTAGGCTAATGCACGTGCATGCCAACCCAAATGATGGCCAATTTGCATTTTTCCTCATTTAATGCTCCACACAGAAGCACATCGTTCCATTTTCACAGAACAAGCCTCCCATGTTTACAGAAATTACGGAAGCATTTGTACCGGAGCGACGATATGTAAAACAAAATAAACAAATTTAGGCTGGCGACTAAAATAATAATAATATTTTTTTTTGAATTATTGTCTGTTTATCCTCAGTTCTCAGTTCGCAGGTGCCAGACTGGGGCCATGCAGACAGAAGTTAAACGATAGACCTCACAATGGCATGAACGTGACATACGCGGAGAATTGATATTGCACAGGCTGAGACGAGAGAGAGGGAGAGAGAGAGGGAGAGAGAGAGAGAGAGAGAGAGAGAGAGAGAGAGAGAGAGAGAGAGAGAAAGAGAGAGAGAGAGAGAGAGAGAGAG
>JAOYSI010011129.1:0-10015 GCA_025775065.1 Hiodon alosoides | reverse complement strand
TGATGTGATTCGTGGGTGTGATGTGATTCGTGGCATGGGTGTGATGTGATTCGTGGCATGGGTGTGATGTGATTCGTAGGTGTGATGTGATTCGTGGGTGTGATGTGATTCGTGGCATGGGTGTGATGTGATTCGTGGCATGGGTGTGATGTGATTCGTAGGTGTGATGTGATTCGTGGGTGTGATGTGATTCGTGGCATGGGTGTGATGTGATTCGTGGCATGGGTGTGATGTGATTCGTGGGTGTGATGTGATTCGTGGGTGTGATGTGATTCGTGGGTGTGATGGCGACCTTGATGGTAAAGGTTTGATTGCTCTTTTTGTGTGGTAGGGCAGGGGACACTGATTGGCGGTGTGCTGGGTGACCGCGCCGACGGCCAGGCTCTCTCTCTCTCGAGGGGCTCGACCACTTGGGGGTGCTGTTAGGCACGCCTCGTAACAAGAGCCGCTGACATCACCACACAGTGCAACAGCAGAACAGCCCGTATGGTACATATACTCCAGCAGGGATCAGCACTGTTGGGTTGCTATGGATACAGGACGAGAACAGAGTCTGCAGTGATACTCGGCCTGGAGAACTCCTGTTTTTGCTCAACATATTCTTCCCATTCATTCCCTGCTACATACCCAGTCATTGTGCAGATGATAATATTCCGTAAAATGCGTTTCATCTTTCACCATGCCCGCCTGTAATAACGCTGTAAGTGCACCATCGTTGAACTGAAATTTCCTTGAGTAAGCACCCCCCACCTCCAAAATGACTTGAATCCATCCACACATCTCAAATTCACGGCTGCCATCAAGGTTATATTAAAGAGACATTTACGGACCGGCGCTTTTGCGCATACCAGACATTACTTCAACGTTATCACTTTTACAAAAGCCATCCAGCTCTGTTCAGCCACAACGTCAATGAAATGGCACTCAAACTAACCTGAAGCCACTTGCATCGAACTGCGCAACAGAACCTGCGCGACCTCGTCAAATTAAACTGGATACTTCCACTCGAAAAGGGATAACTTGCACTCAACACTTCGGTCCCATTTGAGCGTGTGAGTTAGCCTGCGTGCCTAAATTTGTAACCCCTGAGAAACACGCGCAAGCGTTGGCGAGGGAGATCCAGAAACACAATCCGTTACTTCTCCCCTGTGGCAATCTCAAATATTTATCAGGCAAGGGAAATCAATTCACGAGGATGCAGCCGGGTTCGGGGAGGCGACGGTGTGCAGCGGAGAGCGCAGGGAGGAAAACGGGACAAGGAGAACACGGGCACATGTTGTGTCTCCTTCTGCACGCCATAGCAGCTATCCCTAATACGCAATATGTGGAGAAATGAAATGTGAATACTGCACATGATGGCATATGCCGTTATGCTGGGTTGCTATCTATATCCAGCATTTTCTTCTGATATGGCTTGGTGGTGTTGCTGCTAGCAGAATGCCAAGTTATGGTTTTCACATTTTAGCATTTTGAATTGTGTATCATAGCTATTATTGCAGCAGCAGCAGCAGGCATAAACAACAGATTGGACGAGAAGAGCCTTACACAATAAGGAATGACTTGAGGGAGGATGGCTGTGTGTTGAACAGGCAGAGATGAGGGTGCTAATCGTTGAGCTGGGTTAACACTGGTGGGACGCAATGAGTTTTTTTAATGGTTTTATTCTGCGATAGTTTGCACTGAACAGTGTAACAAAAGGTGTGTTTGTTGAATTCTGTGCGAATTCTGGGGCGGTAAGCCCGCAACTGCGGGGGCATTTAGATGGCATCTCACTTCTCCTTCTGGGCGACATCAACCTTTTATCTACAGACATGCCCAGACCTCTGACCTCTGACCTCTGACCTGACCAGACACAGTAAAACCACTCCAGCCCTCTGGGTGTCGCCACATTCCTAAACAACCACATCCCTTACCCAAGCTTTCACCCTGAATCTAAGATCACGATGTTCAACAGAAACAGCGGCCCACCACCTGTCCACCTGACCCACTCCTATCACAGCGGTTTCAGACAATTTCCCCTGACATTGCCACACACCTAACAGCAACATTAAACTCCTCTGTGTCCTCCTGATGCCTACTGGTCAGCTTCACTAGAGCTCATCAAGAACGCTGCTGCCTGGATGGTCTTCAGTTCTTCAGAAGACTTCAGTCTTCAGAGGGTCAAGTTCACCCACGCCTCTCCACTCCTGATCAAACCTCCCCCAGCTCCGAGCTGCAGCTCAGATCTAGCACAAGATGCTCACACTCCCCCAGCTCAGCGGAGCCACCTCTCGTCTTGCCTTACGTCCCTAACAGACCGCAGCCATCTGCCTCTGCAGGACGCCTAGTTGTCTTCTCTCTGGGACAGGCCCATCACCCCCCCTTCCCTTCCCTCCCTCAGGCCCAGACGCTGGAACGACCTGCCTTCTGCAGTCAGACAATTGAATTTGTCTGCTGCCTTCTGAAAGAATCTAAAGACTCAGCTATTCCAATGGCACCAAACACCAGAAGAAAAACTGCTTTGACCTTTTGGAAGTATTTCTCATCTATCCACATGTTTTCCAACTGTACTAGTTCTTCTGCTGACGGTGTTACCTGGACGATACCTGGGACATACGTGGGGTGATACCTGGGGAGATACCTGGGGCGATACCTGGGGAGATACCTGGGGAGATACCTGGGGCGATACCGGGGACGATACCTGGGACATACGTGGGGTGATACCTGGGGAGATACCTGGGGAGATACCTGGGGCGAAACCTGGGGCGATACCTGGGGAGATACCTGGGGCGATACCTGGGGCGATACCTGGGGAGATACCTGGGACGGGGAGAGAGGGATTCGGGGACTGACCTCAGGCAGCCGGTGGCATTGCGCAGCACCTGGGAGGAGTGCAGGTGCAGCTTACGGTCCTCCTGGTGAGGTGAGGTGTCCCAGCCCGAGTGAGGGATGATCACCGTGTTGGTCAGCACCGCCAGGGCATCCTGGATGATGGGCATCTTCAGGGCGTCGCAGGAGGACAAGTTCCATAGCACGCCTGCAGGGAGGAGAACTCAGATTGGCCAAAGGGACTGAAACAGAACAAACTGGAGCAGTATACGGACGTGCTTTTTAAAAAAGGAGACTTTTATTTTGTTAATTAAGGCAAATTATGTTCATCGTAGAATAATAGCCAAGTACACGGTGAACATCAATTATTTAAATTATACCGACAACTTCGTAGCACAAATAAGGAATGAATACATTAAAAATTAATTTTCGAGAACTTCTATTACATTCGTTTAATGTTATTTTTCTTTAGAGGCACTGAGAATATATTACCGATTACAGTTTCACTTTCTCAAGTAAGCCTTAATATCATATTGTCCTAAAGCTAAACTTAGCAATGACATCAAGGACCGTGTGCTATAGTTAGCTGTGATTCTTGAAAGAATGCTGTGAACTTCTGATGACAAGAAATTACTTTTAGCTGCAGGATCTGCAAAATATAGCAGGCCAGGCAACTGGAGGCTCAGTATGGACCAGATTTCAACCAGGCGTTGTCAGCACTGCGTTCCTCTAAACCCTACTTGCTAATTTTAGCTTGACAGAAGATTCAATTTTCACACTTAAAGCAACGTCAGACTCCATCATATCTTGTGTTTAACAAACAAATTTGTGAAATTCACCCGTAAACATGGTCCGTGTCAACAGGGAGATTCCGCAGCATGGTAATTATACATTATGCACAACAGAGCGTGTAAACCTCGTTTGTGAGTTTTTGCTTAGCCTTTGGGTAAAAGAGATGAGACTGATTGCACCATTTATAAAAGAAGAAAAACCTCTTTAAAAGTCAATTCTGATGCTAATTTACTCATTTATTTTAATTTTGATAGGCCTCAGTGTGTCCACTATACTCCTAACCACACATCTTTTTTTTTAAAGCAGATGTTAAGATGCCCCTCACAAGCCATACAAACAGGATTTATTTGGCGTTCTCCAGTGGCAGGGAAGACAATACAAAACTGCATTAGGGTTGTAGCCCTCCGACACAATGCAGTGGACGGATCTTGAAACTAACTCACGAGGATGTTCACACTTCCTGACGCGTCCACAGGCATGCCTGCTTCACAAAGGTATCCGGGGAAACGGGACGGAGTGGAGGCGGGACCACTTCACCGCGTGCGTGACTCATTGAGGGACGGACTCTTCAGTGCTGATAATGAAAACGACCTTGACAGCTTGCGACTCACGTTGCGATGACTTCATCTCCTTTATACAAAGCCCCCCGAATTAATTTCCTCACAATTTAAATTTCATTTAAAAAGGTTTTTTTCTGGGTCGCTCCCCCCCCCCCCCCCCCCCCACTTGTCTTGGTGAACAGGAAATTATGTAGGCAGTTATTTGTCTATTTTCAACTGACAGCCTTTTCTGCAGAGCCCATATCCCACGATAGGCATGTTCATCTCACAAAGAGAGAAGGAGAAAAGTGGGCAGGGATGCCTTCTGGGTAGTGGATGTGAAAGTTTCAAGGTCACAGGGGCATACTGAAGCAATTCTTTAAGCAGAAATAAACAGGATGATTTTCTTCCCATGTTAAAAACACTAAAAACGAAACGTAATACAGTTTGATCAGAACCGAATTCTGGCTCTCAGCAAAGGGGTAATTTTGCCACAGAGCGGAGACATCAGCATACTTCTGCACCGAATCTCCGCGGGGCCTGACAGCACGGTGACACCGAACGGTAAACAAACGCGGCGGGCTTCCAAAGGATCTGACAGCGTCTTCAGTGGATTACTGTTGTCAGTGCTGCTTGGGAGCATCCATCCTGTCAGTGGCTCCAGCTGGTCTCCAGGCACCGGCTACAGGCGGTGCTGTGAGTTACGGCGGTCTGCCGGCACCTCTGACTCACCCGTCTCGGCACAGTGGCGGAGAGACCGACCGGCGTGAAAAAAAGGAATATGCTCTGTAACAGTGCGATGTCAGGCGCAGGTTTTTACAATTAAAAGCCCTGTGCACCACTTTAGTCAAATGCAGATATATGATTTGTTTCTATTGATGGGCAGTGGATTTACATGATCACTATTGAAAATATATGGCCGCATTTTTGTATCGCTGTCATCAACAGCTTTTTCAGACATTGGAAACGGCTCTCTGACCGAAAAACTTTGGCCCTAGAAAGTGGTTCTCTCATAGACTTGCAATTTAAAGGCCAAAAAAAAGGTGGAATGATTTACCAAACACAACAGTAAGTCCGTCTGATACAATACCCTATATCTGAGAGAATAGGAAGGTTCTATTTAGCTCTGGATAAATGGCTGTTAGCCGACTAGGTCTGGAGAAGGACAAACCTTTATGGGTTAAGTGGAAGCTGAAGAAATCCTGGTATCACACTACAAGCTCTGCAACTGCCTCATGACCATGGAAAATACCCAACAAAGCCATGCTCATGCATCACAAGATCACGGTCACAATCACAAGGTCATGGTCACGGTCACGGTCACAGTCACGATCAGGGTCAGGGTCACGGTCACAATCACAAGATCACGGTCACGGTCAGAGGGTCACGGTCACGGTCAGGGTCACGGTCAGGGTCACGGTCAGAGGGTCACGGTCACGGTCAGGGTCAGGGTCAGGTTCACGGTCACAATCTCAAGATCACGGTCACGGTCACAATCACAAGATCACAGTCACAATCACAAGGTCATGGTCACGGTCACAGTCACGGTCACGGTCACGGTCACAATAACAAGGTCACGGTCACAATCACAAGGTCACGGTCAGGGTCAGGGTCACGGTCACAGTCACAAGGTCACTAAGAAATCCGATTCCTGTGGGATTAGCACTTAGCTAATTTGTTAACGCAGGTAGGCTGCCCATACATGCGCTGTATTACAGAGAACCCCACCTAAAGGCTCACCTTCTACTGGATCTGCTCATAAAAATCTGTCAGTTTCAGAGTCTCCTGTATACTCCACTCTTCCCTTAGGAATGTCTCTCGAACTCAAAAGGATTCAGTAATTAGCGCAATGAGAAATACTGAGTGCCATTTAAAAGCTAAACATTACACAGCACAGAACAAGAGCCTGTTACCCATGCCCATCTAAATTAGCAATAACGTTACGGTCGAGATGAGGCTTAGATAGTGAATAACAACACTAAATCTATCAAGCTGGTGGTTTACTAGAACATTCAGGGTAAACTGCCACAACCTCAACTTCCTAGGTCCTGAATAATGCACACCTCTTAGGCTTAATGACCTACAGAGATTTGAGTACTCCAAACCACCGAGGGAGAAAATATCCAGCAGAAAATATCACACAGTTTGAGTATCGTAGAACATTCTATGGCTTTTCTGTGGCCCGTTTCAATTTCGCACGTGGACGTTAGAAACACACGCACATTCTTCGGTAAATTAAGGTCACCGTGCATTGGGAGCAGTGGAAACCACAGAAGGGGGAAGGGGGAATTTACAGAAGGGTCAGGGCGGGATTCGAGGTGCGACCTTGGGGCGTAATAGCGTTAAATCAGGAGCAAGAACCCAGAGAGGATTCCAATCAGTCAAACATTCACAACTGCCCCCTAGTCCCAGAATGCCTTGCACCAGGACTTACGCACAGGCAGTGGGAGGTTGCCGTCCTCTAACAGACACCGAGAGAAAAACCAAAAAAAACAACTAAACAAGACAAACTGCTAACACTGATGACGAAGGAGAAAGGTAAATTAGCTCATTAAAAAAAAAGTCATTAAGTAATCAAGTCATTAATGGAAACAAAATTGTGTTTCTGTCTAATTTGGGTTAGCCAATATTCGGCTAAATGGCTTTAATTCTCGAAAAAGCCATTTCTTCAATTGCGTTCCAATTTGTTTCATTATGTCTGAGGCGTTGACAGATCCATCTTTTTAGTTCCTCACCCCTCACATAGGCTGTTCTGTAGGCCGTTCCATAGAAGATATTAAAGTTCTGTGCTTCATGTTCTTGTGCTTGTTAGGGGCAATTGCGCGTGGGCTCAGATACATGTTCTTTTTGAGAATACTGATGGGGTTGAAAACGTCCCTCAGCGTACCTGTCAGCAGCTCCCGGATCTCCACGTCGGCCGTCTTACGTAGCAGCCTCACCAACGCAGGGATACCGCCGCAGTTCTTCAGGGCAATCTTGTTGTCATCGTTGGCTTTGCCGTAGACCAGGTTCCTCAAGGCCCCACAGGCGCTTCGGTGCACCTCGGTCAGCCGGTGATCCAGCAGGTCCACCAGCAGCTGGATACCCCCCTGTCGGCGGATCTGAGGGGGGAGGAGGAGGAGGGTGGTCACTGCACTGCCAGCCAAGAACCCGTCCAGGTCTGACCATGAAAACAGTAGAGCCAGACGCTCACCAAGGGAAAGTGCTGTGTCTTCGAGCATTTAAGTAGAAATGTTTTTCTGGAATTTCTTTGAATTACACTAGCATTACAGATTTAGGATTGGCCACAAACAATCCCTGAGACTAAACGTTTTGGGAACGTTACAGAACTGACCTACAGCCATCATGTAGCGATGGTCAACGTGAACTGTAAGTTCAGTTAAAAGCCATGTAGTAAAAATGATTACCATCGTTTATCCATAGCTTTCAGATAACTTTTTTGTTTTCTTTTGAAATACCACAATACAGGCGATGAGAGAGGTGAGAGAATGGGAGAAATGGGACAAGCTAGGCGAGGATGCCGATTGGCCAGCCAAGACAAAGGGGATTCCGAGAGAGAAGATGTGCTACCCCATTGGACATACACCGGCCAATCAAGGGCCTGCTCAGAGACTCCAGGTTTGTCAGTGGAAACACTAAATCTTCATGTTAAAACTGTCAGGGCAACGGGTTTAGAATATAGAACAATTGAAAAAATAAAATAATCAATTTTTTATTTTAAGGATCTCATGGACCTTTGCATATGAAGACCTTGAAGACCTCTTAACATTTGCAAGGCGTGATACATTTTAGAGTTGGACTGGGGCTATGTAGCAAAATTTTTTTTTCATTATAGTTCAAACTTTATATAGAGTTCAAACTTTTTAACTGATAGCCTTTTAACCTTCAAACAGATCAAATAAAGTTTGTCAGATGCCGAGGGAAATTTTCTGTTAAGTGAAACGAACTGTCTACACATCCTGTACTTATTACACGCAATTAGAGCACATTAACGAATGGTTATTGACAGATGATAATTAACCAGTCATTTAAAAACAATTTATCATCCAGCGAGCGCCTCCTGAAACAAACATGAGGTATTTCCACCTGCGCCGTGCGTCACAAAAAAAAATACACAGGTTGTCTCTGATTTTAGCGCTTTTCGCTGAGGGCTGAGGGCTGAGATATCAGCGCACGAGCGGCTGAAGTGCGCGCAGTCCTAGCGTTTATTCCGGCTGTTTAGGTCTCCAGACCTGTTTACTCCCTATCCCGAGATCTCGCTGTTCTCCACAAACACGTGGCGCAGATAAGGGGCCATGACGGGCGTGCTGCTGTCGCGTGGCGACACCCCGTTCCCCGCGTCATGTTTTTATCAGCTACTCGAGGTCGAAAACAGAGACTGAAAAATAGCTAAATTAACGAAGAGTAAGTCTGCGACTGGACTAATTCATTCCAGTCCCCCTGTTCTCACATTGGTTTAATATTAAAGGCATAAACTGTGGAAACAGGGTCGTGGTGGTGTGAATGAGTAACCCTTTAACTAATTACTTTAAACTAACACTACTCTTAAACCGCTACTGTACTAAACTATTGCTGTGTCCTTTGTCCTCTTGGTGTCTGTTCTGTAGTTTCTGTGAACACTTTTGACAGTTTAACAGCGGGGTTTAGAGTTCATCGTTGAAGGGTCAGATTGTTCAATAGAACAGCACAGTTGTAAAACAGACATGTTTAACAGACAGGAGTGAGTTTCAAGGCGGAATCTCTGAGGTCCTGACTTGCTAGCGTAGTGCTGTCTGCTTGGGGAGACAATGCTCATTTTGGTCCTATGTGGGTTGACAGGCTATTTTAAAACTCAAAGATGTCTAGCTTCACACATTTCTGGCAAAAATCGGTCACGATAAGAAGCATTTTTAAAATCAATTCCAGGCCGCGCTGCCCGTTTCAGCGTTTAGCCGACAGTTAGACAAAAAGATGAAAATGCAAACATACATCGTTGCGTCAACATTTACCCTCAGACTAAAATGAAATAAAAACATTTTAATAGCTCTATATAGATAAGCTTGAAATATTTACTAAGTGCTTTCTCCGCAGTTAAAATATTTTTCTCACACAAATGAATCAATCATTGCAACTGAGGCAGGTTATCAACTTTATGCCAGAATTTTTTTAAGAGCTCATTTTTAAGCTCTTAAAATTTTATGTAGAATGAAAATATTGTGTTTAGCTTGGGATTAACTATCTTATATCTGTAGCTAGCTATCCAATTGTACTCATATTTGATATGCACAAAAAAATGTATTAGTATTGTTAACTTCAGTGCATAATTCATCACGCAGTGGGCCACCTTGAAATCACACTCGGAAGAACGTCTCTTGCTCAGTTAAAACCAACGTTGGCCTTTAATACTTTTTGTTTTTGCTATTCTGTTCCATAACCCTGAAAAGACTTTGACAGCTTAGTCAAGGCAGAAGAGGGCTCTGCCTTCGTCTTGGCGGTGTAGCTACTATGGGCCACCGTGTCCAGGTCAAAGTGTAAAGTTCTACTTCTTCACCTTGACCTTACATGTCCAGGTCAAAGTGTAAAGCTCTACTTCTTCACCTTGACCTTACATGTCCAGGTCAAAGTGTAAAGTTCTACTTCTTCACCTTGACCTTACATGTTCAGGTCAAAGTGTAAAGCTCTACATCTTCACCTTGACCTTACATGTCCAGGTCAAAGTGTAAAGCTCTACTTCTTCACCTTGACCTTACATGTTCAGGTCAAAGTGTAAAGTTCTACTTCTTCACCTTGACCTTACATGTCCAGGTCAAAGTGTAAAGCTCTACTTCTTCACCTTGACCTTACATGTCCAGGTCAAAGTGTAAAGTTCTACTTCTTCACCTTGACCTTACATGTTC
>JAOYSI010011128.1:0-10015 GCA_025775065.1 Hiodon alosoides | reverse complement strand
GGCAGGTGCCGTCCTTCTTCCGGACGAGCACCGCCGGCGCCGACCACGGGCTGTCCGAGGGCTCGATCACCCCGGCCACCGCCATCTCCTTGATCTTAGCCCCGGCGGCCGCCCGCTTGGCCCAGGCCATGCGCCGAGGGGGAATCCGGATGGGGGGGGGCCGTCCCGGTGTCGATGGAGTGTTGCACCCGGTCCTGGTGCAGTCCTCGTCTCGGGCGGCGAAGATGTCCCCGAACTCCGTCACTAGCTCCACTAGCTTCCTCCTCTGCCCGTCGCTGAGGCCCTCGCTGCTGTGTTGCAGCAGGTCTCGGACGGCCTGTCTGGTCTCCGGCGACATCTCGGGGGGCGCAGTCCGGGGCGTGCTGCGCTCCGGTTCGGGAGCCCTTGGCCGACGATCGGGAAGCCGCTTGCCCTTGTTCGGCGCCGACGGGGTAGAGGCTCCCCTCGACCGCCGCCCACGGCGCCAAGCCCCCGTCGCCACGGATGTGGTCGCGGGACAAGCGGCTTTCCCGTTGCCTCCGTTAGTGTTGAGGGCCACAGCGCCGCCAGGGAAGGAGAGACAGTGAGGGTGGAAGTACAGCCGCGCCCCCAGGCTGGTAAGAAAATCCAGCCCGAGGATGCAGGCCTCGCGGACCGGGGCTAGCCAGAAGCGGTGTTGTAGCCGGCGGCCCCCGACTTCCACCCACAGTAGGCCGCTTCCCTGAGTCTTCGTCTTTTCCCCCGTCACTGTCCAAAGGGTCAGCGTGGAGCCCCCTTGTCCTGCTTCCGGGATGGTAAGAACCCCAGGGCGGAGAAGGGTGATTGTGGACCCGGACACGCCTGCCCCTCAACCCGGCAGGGGATCCGGCCCACCTCCACCGGAATGTCCGGGGCGATGGCTGCGGATGGCTGCATTATTAAGATTACGACTTTTGTACATTTATAATTTCAGGTCTACATGAATGGACGGGGTTTCATGTCAAAATTACTTTAGAAGAATACAGACAATTAACTGCATACATGTTGAGATGTTGACAATAAATCAATCAAATAAAAAAACTCACACAAACAGAAATATAAATTGTTTATATTTAAAACCTATATATAAAAGCTTAAATCAATGTTCGTTTAAATAAATGCATCTGAAAATATTTCATATGATCAATGCCTCCACTGCATTGGGTACTTTAATAAATACTTCATGCTGCAAGGTTTGGAAAAATTAAATACGAGTTCACATTTCGTGATTCCTTTTAATGCGGTTGCTAAGTCAACGAATAGTCACGCAGCAGAAATAATATACTTCTCGATTTCGTCAGACTATTTGCCAGTACGTGGAAATAACTTTTTTGTACAATTTTTTTCCTTGATAGACATAATCTAACGTGATTTCGAATAGTGTTATGTCCTCTAAATTCATTACACGCTAGCTGCACACAATACCGACGAAGTTGGTAAACGATCTCCTCGCTTTACTTTCTGAACCTATGTTGTCACTGACACGTCGCTACCATCAGGCTATGTTCCCATATCGCTCAACAGCTAACTGCCATTCTAGAAGGTAATGAGAAACTATGAGAATCTTCAGTCAGTTTTTTCGGGCAGGCCATAGCACATAGACAGCACTAATTAAAAGAAGAAGAAGAAGAAGAAGAAAAAAGTATGTATATTGTAACGGCGATGGCTAGGAGCGCTTCCCCCTACCAATGGGTTTTGGCCATACCCGCGGGGGCTGCTGGGGGGCCTGGCTCCCAGGACTTTAAACGTGTATATAGCGAGTTTTATGTGCCGGTTGTGTTTGTAGTTGAGGGCGAAAATGTTGTATTGTTTGTCTTTGTAAAATGAGTTCGTTTGGATAAGGTTCTGTTCCCTCACCGCGGGCGTGATTGCTATGGCGCGTGAGGGCTTTCGTTTCTGTGCACCTGTCAGTTCTTTATGCTGCCAGTTCTGCCTTTAAAAAGGCGCTCGTAAGCGCATGCGTGATATAAAGAGCATTGATTCCTATTAAAACGGTGTCGGTCTCGTGCTTGAAACCACGCAGAGAAGTAGCTCTCTCGTGAAAACGCTACAATATTTACATATATATCCTTAACTGTTATCTGTTAATACTGTTGACCATCAGATCCTTCTAAATAGAATTGAAAGCGATATTGGCATTATAAAAATTTAAGGTTAAAAAATGAACCCTCACTCGTTTGGAATGGCTTAATGTTGGATGTAGATACTGACACGCTGCAGGGACTGCGGTAACGATTTGGATGTCGAATTCTGGTTTAAGTCTTATGAAGGGGCACGTTACCATGCAGATATTTGCTCGGTCATCGAAGATATTGCACAGACATCCACTTATCTCCGTCGTTAAAAAACGCATTCCATCAAAATTATTTGTATTATTTGAAGGACTTGTAGTGAATATTATTCAGTATTTTATTTTTCTTTGTAATTTGACAAAGAAATGAAATTAAATGGGAAAAATATGCATGAAATATATGTATTTAAAAATTCGTTCTTGTTATGTTACAAAAGTTTAAAAAGTACACCTTACGGTGTTATTCTGGCTCCTCACATGAGGTCACCTGTGGATCTCATTTTAAACATACTTTTTTAAAATTAAAACAATAGTTATTTTATTATACTCAGCCTTACACTGGCTGCACCAGTAAAGGGGATACCTAAGTCCCTTTAGATACGCAAAAAAGGTGACCATAATCTTTCAGAACATTTTATTTGTATCTTGAAGTATATCATATCATAATATAGTAGATAGTAGATATAGAAGATTTTTTAATCGTCATAAGTCAATATTCTAAGAATGATCCCTGCGACTTGACAGTTCCTAAGGAGTGCTGCACAGGAGTTGCTTCAGTGATGCAGACAGACTGGCCAGCATGGAGTTATCATGAGTAAGTTGGTCTGCTCTTGTCTGATCTTCTCCAGGCAAAGCAGGAGCAATGCTATCACAGGAAACACATAGAGCAGACCAGCCTACCAGCAGTGCCCTAATGCATTTAAGACATCCTGCTTTTCTTTTGGGAGATACAGAAAGCACAGTGGATCATCTCCAAAGAGGCAAACAATCTGCGCTGTCCTGAATCGGGCCCCAAATGAGGCTTACCACCTGAGATGTGAATCTCCATTTTGTCCTGTCTAGAATGTTCCTTGACTGGAGGTTTACGGCAAGATGTGTTGATCTGCCTGATATCAAGAATCCATCTCACTTTAGCAAAAGAAAGTACTTTGAATAAAAACTCTATTGGGCATGGATCTCTGACCTGCGCCTGTTGTCTCGGAATGGAGGCCGACAATAGGCAAATTGCAAGGATTATCTGCGCTATTCCACTGTGCTTCGCCTTAGGAGGAGTAGAATCACGTTGGTCTGGTGCAGGGCGGCAAGGAAACAAGCCAGCGGATGCTTTCTTTGGACAGAGAACCTAAAGACTGGGATGGCGGGTGAGGTTAGCTTGACCCATTGCTTTCATGTCACTTGCTACCTCGGCTCTTGGCAGCTGAAGGCCTTTGTCACTGCCTTTTCCTCCTTGGACCGTTAAGATGGCTATGCCAGACCCAGCATCTTCGTGGCTCGCCACATGAGCCCCTCTGGTAGGAAACATAGCGCTGAGTCTGAGTCTGTGATCTTGGAAGCAGGATTTGACGAGCGACTGGGAGCTGAGGGACCTGTTACATCAGGTTCTCATTGAAGTGTTGCGCAAGGTAGGCAATAGACACCTGCTGGCATTCAAACAGTCCATCTGTTTTGCCCCTGCTCCACAAGTGGGACCTGAGGAACCTGCTTGGGCATGCTCATGGCTCATGGCCCAAGCAGCGCATGCACTATTCACCCACTCTTACCACAGCCAATGCAGTCAGGGAGTTTTTTAACAGCTATAACTTAAAGTAAAGGGGATTAGGCATCCCAAAACAATGATTGTCTACCCTGTTGGCACAACGGATATGTGCTGAAATAGAGTTGCATAGAGTATAAAACTCTATTACCATCGACATCATCGACCAAATGTCAACGAATTAAAAAATACGTTGACAACGTTGAGATTGCATAATCTCTTCACCTGCTTCGACATCGAGAATGCATTGACTTTGAGAATGCAAGCGAGTCAATAAAACATTGAAATTACGTCGAAACAATCGAAGCACTTTGCCTGACTGGTGTCGATGATGCTGGACGACTTTTTAACAATTTTATTACATAATTTATTTATTAGGCTATTAATATGCATTATGTAACTAAATTATGAACTATTGGATTGAGTTAAGTGGATTACATTTCTGTCTTATATAGGTACATTAACATTAATTAAGTTGAATTGAAAGTGCAGGATAGTCTGTGGCTAAGTTTCACCTGATTTTTCTCCTTATGTCTTATTCATACTTAAAAGCCAGCTAGCCATCGTGCAACGCGAATCTGATTCGTGCTTCTTCCCTAGCTTGTTAGTGTTTACTAAAACATTTGATTGTTTGTATATTTTTAATAGCGTAATGTGTACGTCGAATCTGTAAATCCAATTGCTATATTGTTACTTAGTTTGATTGTTTAATGAATCTGATATTTCCCGTTATTTTGCTAATAATATTTTCACCCAGTTGAAATAAATAAATAAGCTAAAACGAAAAAAGTCGGCGCATATGGATAAAGGTACAGTTTATTTAATGGCACGCTTTCTTTCTTGCTTCATTAACTTTATCTATAGGGTGCTGTCCCTTCAGCACCAGGTAAACACGTGAGCGAACGAGAAATTAGATTTTATTGTTCTTACTAGGTAATACCAGCAGTTACTTTATTGTTTAATTATAAATGTCAATAATTATTCATGTCAATTTTAAGTTGATATGGTTTTTTAAATAATTTATAGAGCCAAATTTGGATATACATTGGTGACTTTCAGCCAAGTGTACGTAGCAAACGGAATACTACATATTTGTGTAGATAGTTGAAAACAGCTATGAAGTGGTGTATTTCTGTAAGAAAAAAAAGAAGAAAACTTTTAATGATTTTCTACCGATCACATTATTTTCTGTAGCCTATACAGATGCCATCTGGCTCTTTCTAATACATTCTAGTGTTCATTATATTATACGGCAATAAAGACCATTAATTGTCATTTTTTAAAAAAATCCGTTTATCAATAAAAAAAAAAAAAATCAATTATTGTGGCACATTCTTGTTTTCTGCATTTAAGCATCAAAACAAAAAGGTCTTTGCAATTCCAGAGTGCCTGGATAAAGTAACTGAAATACTGTAAATCTTGTCAAAGAAGTGGTGAATTATGGACATCTGCCATTAGCTACAATAACTCCACACATTCATGTGAAATAAGCGTCAGGGAACATTAGAACATTTCTCTGTCTCTTATGCAGTTATACATTCAGCTAGAGCTGAATGGAAGATCTGGATAAAATCCAGTACTTGGACTGAAGCTGACAGCACCTGGATCTCTGTTAGCCCAGGGACTTACATCTGAGTAGCTCATGTTCCTGAGTTAATTTTGTTTTCTGACTGGTGTGCTTTAAATCCATAATTTCATATTCCTGTACAAATATTTAATATTTAAATGTCATATTCCTGTACAAATTAAAAGAAATGCAGATACCACTGCATGTTCCGTTTTGGTTAGATCAAATAACATGTATAAATAGCTGTCATCAAAACTTCAACAACCCGCTAATTGCATTTAATAGTGTTATCTTTAGTTTATTTGTGTCTTTTTACTTTACTCATAAAAAGATAATGCAAGTACATTCAACTTTATTAAATTTGAGGTTATAAAGTAGCTGGTTTTATTAGTTGGTAGCCAAAGTTTTGATTTGGTTTTTGACGTTCTCATTAAAATGAGCAACAAACCAAAGAAAATGGGTAGGTTTGGAATATGTCTGTCAAATCTACTTCAACCTGTACTCTAGTAAACATAAAATCCCCTGAATGTCAAAGGATTAAGGGGATCCTGTGACATTACAAAAAATTATTGGATGTGAAGATTCCTCAATGGACAGAGCAAGCTTTTTGTTAACAATAACCCCAGAGAGAGGTACTGAAACGGGGTATTGGGAACTACTGTTCTTTTTTCTAAAGCAGTATGCCACGCAATCGTATTGCCAGGTTAATTGTTGGTGAGAAATGTATAGGACTGAAATAAAAAGGAGCTCTTCTTCAGGGAGTTCTCAAAAGGCTATGGAGAAACACCAGACACAGCACACACAAACATACATAGTGTATCAATTGAAGCGGGTGCAGATTAAGGGACTAATTTTAATGGCACAAAGTGAGAAGTCGTACATTTACACGGTGGATGTTTTTAACACATTTTACAGAGATGATCATTAGGAAAAAAAAATTAAATAAATAAAGATAAACAAATGTACTGTAAAACAAACTTCAGCTCAATGGAATTCTTAGCTGTTCCAGACCATTGTATCACATTACAAAAAAGAAAGAAAGAAACCAAACAGAATTGGTCACTGTTAAAGGCCAAGAGAACTAGGCACGTCATTGTACGTGCATGTACACTCGTTTGTATTCACAGCAAAGAAGAGTTGATAGATTACCTATTTTAGAGGGCTAGATCTCGTTTCCTCAAGGTAAAATCAATACCACTTTAAATAAGGACTTTGAAACCAGATCCTAATACAACCATTCATATATTCGATCAAGCTCCGTTTATAAAGTTCCAATACTGGGATTCTGTAGGTCACAGTAGGTAGGAACAGAAACTGCCAACAAACCAAACTTGTGTCCCATTGCAAACTGGATAACATTCACTCCTCCATGTGAGATACTACCATCAGAGACAAACAATGCAAAACTCTTTGTCTATATAGATAAAATGCTATTTGCGGTTAAGCATGACAATAATATAATGCAAGAATGGTAGGTAAGAGAGCATTTCCATGGTCAAAGTTACTTGAGTAAGCATGAGGGTGTATGAAGGTTTACTTCATAAATTAACTTCTTTGACAAGTTGTAAAATCAATAGATTTCAGCAGACTGGAATTAAGGCAATTTAAGATAATTCAGAATAATAATAATTTTTAAAAAAGCTATTGTTTGGTCGGAGCATTGTTCTAACCCCTTAGAGTCGGGTGATGTTGGGGGGAAAAGCTTGTTGAACTTGTCATCATGCTGAACAACAAGAAGTGATGATGGCCCGGCAACCAGGAAAAGATAGATCAAAGATTGTCTGCCCTCAGTTTGAATTGTAAATAGCCTTTGAAACAAACAATCTTCAAAAATGATGTGATCCATGGCTTAAATTACTACTCAAAACCCCATTGAAATTGTTTCTGATAGGTAAAAGTGGACTGTAAAAACGAGTGCTCATCCCAGAGCCATGCAACTGGCCATGCATTGTAGTGGGGTGGGGGGGGAGGGCCGTGGATTTGCCCCCCACCTCATTGCCATGCATTCACTTGTACGATACACTCACATAGGTTATGGACAATGACCCTGCACTGCTATTTAAACATGCACAAAGCCCCCCCTCACTGTTCCATGCCCCTCACTATGGATTACATTCATGTTTAATACAGAGCACTGATTTACCCTCGGGACTGCGAGCCCCAGGGATATCTACCATATGGCAAAGGAATGGGAAGGGGATCGGGGGACCAGGGGATGGGGTGGGGCACAAACATTGTCTGGCAACAATGGGAAAACCCAGGACATGGACCTAAAATTCCTGAATTTATAAACTATAATTAGAGTAACATGTTCAGTACTCTTTATCACCTGGTGCATATTATCCAGAATAATTCTTCTGAAGCATTAGGTTCTATCACCACGCACCAAAACTGATATACTATGCATATTATTACTTATTAACGAAAAAAGCCCATAGAGCCAGATTTCTAAGTAGTGGGTAGACACAGCTGTGATTTACATTGTCATACTTTCTGTTTTAAGAATGCGACAACACAGACAAATAACAAATGAGAAAACTAAATAAGACGGACTTTTTTTGAGAATTATTGTGCATTTAAGAATTTTAATTTAAATTTAAGAAAATTTAATTAATCTAAGAGGAAAAAAGAAAAAGAAAAGACATCATTGAGATATATTGTTACTACCATTATTATTGATGGAAAGGGAAAAATTCCATCTTTTTTACATGGGCCCTGCCCTCTATGTCGTTAAAGCATCTTCTCCTTCTTTCCAGTATTGATGAAAACAAAATAAAATTATAATAATAATAATAGTAAACAATGATAGTGAATCTCCTTTTAATCCCCTGGGAGCCAGGGGTTGGCTAGTTTATTCTGCTGATAGCTACAACAGTGCCCTTTGCTCTGCGGATTCACAGTCTACTTAGTCTTCTGCCCCTTGGGAACATCTCTGTTACGAAAAAGCCGCTGAAAGACAGACAAGCATGCATTGGGAGCTAAAATGGTGCAAAACAAAGCCTGAGGCACAAAACAAATCGAACAAAAAAACAAGCCAAAAGAAAAAAAAAACCACCACACACCCTCACTCGTTACAATGTCAAAGTGCTCCAATAAAATGGCTTCTCTACACAGTGCTGATGCTCTCCGGGGGAACAGTTTGGCAAAACGTTCGCAACTTGTTTCCAATTAACAGATGTTCTGTGTGAAACACAAATAACCAGCATCTTCATCAAACATAAAACTGATCCAATCATGAAATATCACAATATTTTTTGCATCTAAATTTTGGTACAGCTTGTTAGAGAGGAGGCACATTGGAAAAGATAATTGTACTCACATGTCGTATAATAAACATTGACATGTAGCAAATATGGAGGCAAAAAAACTTTGTCATGCACTTGCTGAATTTATGTACTCACAAATGCTTATTTTTTTTCTTAAAGGGGCCTTTTGTATGTTAAATGCAAGACCATTGAAAAGCAATCTGAACATGATATCTTGAGCTCGTACCTTCCCGCCATCTAGCGTTTATTCACTTCTTTGGGCTTTTGTTTAGAAATATCACCGGGGAGAGGGGATACCTGGATTCAAATTTAGGTGTTCCTAGAACAGCAGCAGTAAAAACATTTAAAGCACAGTCCATTTTGGCACTAACCTGTACTTTGTTGAATGGGTTGAATCCACTACTGTGATATGTACTAAAAACAATGTTTGGAACAGAAGATGGAACAATCAGCGAAGGGTCTCCTTTTGTGCTCTTGGACGCAGTGGCCCAGTAGAACCGCTAAACTGGGCAAAGAACGCAGGGAACATTTCCTTCTGATAGTCACAATTATAAAATAAAAGCAGTTAGTCACACCTCTGACAGAAAACACAGCCATGTGTAAAATAAATAAATGGCAGAGGCTTTAACTGTCGGACTTCAAACCACCAACATCGAGCTCACCCTCAATCGGACTGCCGCTGTTTCTGAACATTGTACCTGGGATGGTTTCAGTTCTCTCTATGTCTCTCTAAAGACGCATGGAGAGGATGAGTTTCCAAGCCGGGTGAGAGCGGCTGTCACACCCCAGCTGAAGGGTAGTAAGAAAACGCAAACTTGTGCCTTAAAAAATACAGCAAGCGACGCAGACACTTGGCATCGAACAGACTACACAGCAGACAAGACTTAGCATTAGCGCTGCGGGTGCTAGCTGGCCTCTCACTCTCTGCGCAAACATCTACTACATCGCTAGCAGCAAACTGATCCCACCAGCATAACACAAGCTCCTGGGGGATCACAAACCCACCGTCTGTTCGCACAGGCGGCTCATTTATCTAGCTCCTAAACTAAAACTCCCCCAGATTCTTTCACATGTCTCTCCGATGCCTTTCTGCTCCACCGATAAGAGTGGTCAACAGAAAGTTCCCTAACTGACCCAACTCCAGTCAGGTTCTGCCTTATAGACAGCTTGGGCCCAAAGCCATCACCCCCAAAAACATATTCCCCCGACGAGCCAACTGTTTGAGAAATGTTAAACCCCTAACCCCATCCATTGACTAACATTACATTTTGGTTCCACAACACCGCGAGTAACAATGCGTATTCTGTATGAAAATCACTCTTCCGAGTATAGGCCATAATGCCATTGCTGAGTCATATATA
>JAOYSI010011127.1:0-10016 GCA_025775065.1 Hiodon alosoides | reverse complement strand
ACACACACACACACACACACACACACACACACACACACACACACACACACACACTCACACACACACACACACACGCACACACACACACACACACACACACACACACACGCACACACACGCAGCCTTGGCGGGAGAGCACTTGGACGGCTTACAGAGGGACGAGGCGAACGGGAAGGGGAGGGCACAAAAACAACACCCCTAAACGGTAGCGACGCACGCTAAGTCTAAAACCGGAGTCTTCCTAGCATGGGGCGAAACGCGCGGTTCTCCCGCCAGCAGAAACGACTGGCGCTGCATTCCCAAAGCCCTCTTTCATTTCTTTATTTATTTTTTTACTGCATACGTGAGAAATGTGTGACAGACACTTTCCCCAAACATTCACTTGTAGCCTACGCGGTGTGTGTAGATATGTGCATCGACACACATGAATTTATGCATAACCTGAATTTTATTTGCATTATAAAGATAGCAGAATAAATTCCAGGCATCGTGCAGAATAAAATAATTCAGATGTTTTATAGGTCACTTTTTCACATTTTACTTTATATGTAAAATAGCAGTATATGTCGCAATATACATACAAATATCATTAGATTTTTTTTTTATTTTGAACATTAATTTGTTTACATTTCTAATGTAAAAATAGAGAAAATGGAATAAAATGTCACATGGAAGAGAAGCAAAGAGCAGCGACCGGGGGCTTTTTAAAACCCAGCTCAGGGACGGCTGGCTCTACAGTTTAGCTCTGAGGTGCTCCAACCAATAAAAACGCTCATTATGGAGTGATTTTGCTTTTCCCCGAGATTCAATTTGCAGTAATTACTGTGGCCAGCGCTAATAAAAACTGCCGCTAAAAAAAAAGCGCGAAGGTCAACTACCAGTTATCAGTGTTCGTTTTCATCTTCGCGCATTCATCGCCCCGCGTCTAATGGCCCAATTTTCTCCCCTCGCTTTTCAATAAATATTGCCAGAATTACTGGTTAAATAGCTCAATTGAATCACGCACTGTAACCGTAGGCTGCGGCGCCCGGCTGCTGATCCGGGTTTAACGCGCCGTCTTCAATTAAGGGGGCGGGACCAATGGCCAGGCCGTTTAGTATTAATGGCAGGAGTGCAGGGGCGATAGAATTATGACATGCCTTTTCTCCTCCTCCCTCCTCTGCCGTCTCCTCCTGGTAAGACAAATGTACACCGGCGCTTCGTTATGGCAACGGCGTACGGTTCTATTTGTTATGCTTGCAAGCAAATCAGTTTTTTTTAAATAAATAAATCACGGTGAAACACTGATTGCAAATGAAAAAAAAAAAAAGAAAGATGCTCGACACCTCCATTCAACATGCAATTCGCTAAATCTTTCATCTTATACGGCAGTCAAATGTAGCTCCGGGCTGCCGAATTTGCCAAATAATTGGGAGAAAAAGGAACTTCACTAACGCTCCACTCTGTGCTGTTAGCGTACCTCGCCTGACAAAATGTAAGGCGCCTTCAAGGACAGCACACTACAGTTAATTTTTCTGCAATTCATTTTTTTTATTCCGCTGCAAGTGACAACTGGCAACTATATGTAAACAAGGGTGCCAGAGACGAAAAAAACATCAGATGCTTCTATTATTTGATTGCTTAGACAGTTCTAAATAAACACACAAACACACACACAGGTACGAGTAGACACTAAAAACACTAAAGCAGACAGACAGGTACTCTGATTAAACAAACAAACAAAACGAACACTCACTGAGCTACACACAGAGTTATTTTTTGTCACAGGCCTGTCACAAACAAAGCATCACCCTGTATCTATTTACTATAATTTTGCTTTGGCAAACGCAGTTTTTAACTGTGGTTAACATCGATAATGCTACAATGTTCTGTAAGGCGTATTCATTACTTTATATGTTAGTCTGGGTGGAAACTGGGAAAAATGGTCTAAGAACAAATCCTGCTTCAGAACTGGACAGCCAGCTAACCAGGGCTTAGTCAGATAACCTCAGAATTTTCCAGGGTGTTGAAAAACCCCTCCTTCTTTGTGCCAGAAGCGTCTCCTTTGAACTGCCTGAAATTCTCACACTAAGGTGCTTAAATGATTAAGACCGGGATTAGATCTCCTTTCCCACAGCTGCACGGATCCCCACATCTCATTGTTCTCTCTCCTCCCGGTACACCGGCCCACGGAAAATACGCACCGGCAGTGACAGCCCGGAACGTAGCGGTGACAAAGACAAGGTCTGAATGGAATCCGGGGACCATGTTATTAACAGAGTGTTAAACTCTGCGCCGCGAGGTCTTTGGCAGTCTTTCTCAACCCTCATCTTGGAGGATCCACGCGGCTTGACGGTTTTACTCCCTAACGGAGCTTTTTAAAGCTCAAATATTAATATGCGCCATCAACTACAGGGGCTCAAAGCCGGTGGACTAAATAGTCGCATCGTTGCTAAGGCGTAGCCACTCCTCCACAACCCGGTCGTGAAAAATGACAAGCGGTGACAGAAACCGTCTGGGGAGGAAGAATCTTGGTCTGTCTTTCAACGGGGGCGAAACTTCCAGCCAACGGAACTGCGTTTGTGCTGTTTGTTGGCAAGCGATTCAGGCTGGGGGTTAATTTAACAAGCCCGGTTAACGAGGGAACTCAGCTGGAACGAGCCAGGGCGCGCGCCGCGGGTCCCGGCGAACGGCGGCGATGGCGACGCCGGTGCCGGTGACCAGCTCCGGCAGACGCCGGCTCATTATTCCCCAGGTCGTTTTTCCGGCCCAGAGCGGCGCTCGTCCCGCGGAGACGTTGCCCCAACGACTCCATTTGCATTTAGAACAAAGGCGACACGAGCGGGGGGCCCGGCGTACCCCTCTCCCCTTCGCCGCGCCCGTCGACGGCTCCCTGACATTTCCCTCACGTTGTTAAGCCGGGGATTCATTACCATGCCTGTGATCTGGTGGTCCCAGAAGCGCCTGCCATCCTCACCTTGCATGGCTAATGTCTTGTTCAGGACTATCACAGCGAATCGGGAGGCAGCGGCCGCATGCAAATGGAGTTCTGCCGGAACAAAGCCGAACGGAGCGAGCCGGGCCCGCGTACACCGGGGAGTCACTTGTCATGCCACATCCATGCAGAACAGAGTCCGTTCTGCGGGTGTATCGTCACACGCACCACACACCGACACAACTCAGCTATTGCCGGTTACAAGGGACAGCGTGCAGGCTCTCTCAGACGGGCGTCAGCTGACTAATGCCCCGGGGTTTAATCGGCGCTACATGTACCGAAACGGACGGCGCTGCCCTCACTGACAGAGCGATGCCAGAGGTTTGTCGTGCCGGAGCCCTCCCTAAGCGCTACGGAGGGATCCTGGTTGATTTAGTACCTGTGAGAGAGGTGCTGGGACGTTATTTCTGTAGCCTGTTGGAAGTGCTAGGACGGCCCTGACAGGGCAATAGGGCTTCTCACCAACAAACATCTGCTTCCCATTCTCCACTCCAAACGGCCAAAACTCTCTGCAAGGGCCTGACTGCTGAAAAATAACACGAGTTGCTTGTCTATTTTTCCGCTGTAGTTTCTGTGTGCATTATTTTGGTCAAATTTCTCTCCATCAATCAATGCATTCTGTCTTTTACGCTGAACAGTGTTTATATCTCTACTGACGTCTTTAAGACGTGCTGTAATCAAATAGGGCCCGCACGCTAACTCAAACTCAATAGACTGTCAATTCAATAAATTACACATACACGTGTGTACGTACGTTGTACACTGTGTTTTAAAAAAAATAAATAATAATTTGAGAGGTCTAACTTTGCAACCAGCTCAGCTGCCCGACACTGGTTAGCTGGCGAATGAATTAGCCCATTAACTGAGAGCAGTGATACTGGGTGAGCTATGCTGTGGAGATATCAAAGCGTGGACTTTAAATCCCAAGGAAGCTGGTGCTAAACCCATGGCGGTCAGTGGCCTTTTCTACTCCAGCTTTCCACCAGCAGAAGCCACGCTCTCAGACCACGAGGACTGAGGCCAGCATCCCGAAATGGAAAAGGCCCAGTGACCTGAGAGGAGACTCTCAGTAGTACATCTCTCACCTCACAGACCACAAAAGCCATTCAGTACCTTTACTAGAAACAGGTGCTTCTTTTACTTACTTTACTAAAAAAAAACTACAATTGCAAGCAAAGGTTAGCTAATTATACCAAAGTAGAAACTAAGATAATATCGGTGTGTGAGAAAAGGGGAATTTACTACTGATTCCAAATGAAACAATTCAAAAGAGATAGGCAATTGTGGGTTGTATATAAACATGTTAGTTTATCTGTGTTAAGTGTGACTCAGAGTCTCCAGCAATACTTAGTAATTATGTAGTAGTAATTATGAAGGCTGAAGTATCAAAATGACTTTATGGTCATGCTATTCATATAAAACCAACATGCTTACAATAAGAGATAAGATCACTCTGAAAACTCACACATTTCTTCTTGTGTCAAACAACAGCCGTCACTGGCTGCCTGATTCATCACAAACTGGGTGCCAGAAGAAGAAAGAAGAAATCGAATGGGATCCACCGCCAGTTAGCGGTCACCCGAGCGGCTATCCTGGGGAGGGGGGTATACAGCTTTCACAGGAGACAGCTTTCACAGGAGACAGCTTTCACAGGAGACAGTGCACATCCAGGCCTCCATCATGCAGCCCCATGTTTCCTGTTACCCAATGTCCTTCCTTGTTCTCAGAACACAACCCTTCAATGTATGATACAGTACTAAAACTTCTGCTATTCTGCCATGTTTCCAAATATTTCCTAAAATTGTAAAAAAAAAAAACATCTACCGTTAACGTTACACTTTTCTACAGCAGCACTTGAAAATGTTTAGGCTTTGGTTTTCATTTTTATCATTAAAAATGAACAAACCGGAAGCTAGCTGACAAAATGTCTAGCTAGCTAGCCCATCGTTTATTTGTTCATTGCAGGAGTAACGAAAAGTTTTGCGACCACATCTTTTCAGCTAACGTTAAATTTAGCGTCAGTTAGCTCAGGTTACCGGCTAGTTTCAGATTAAATCGGATGCTCTGAGAGTGGGAAAGACCAGGATTTGGAAATTCCACCTTTAGTGAGATTGGCTCGGGCTCCAGGAAAAAGTCAGACCTTCTTCTGACTCTATTATCGTGTGGGGGGAGAAGGGGTTTCGGGGTGCGCCTAAGGACACAGCTGCCAACAGTGTTGTGGAATTAATCCAGACCACCCCATTGCAGGAGGTCCAGAGCTCGCAAGGGCGGTCTATGGGGTGCAGTCCGCTCAGAAACACCTTATAAGGTACTCCCAAAGGGACAGAGTCATGCGTTTGCCTGACCACTCGCTCTGGTCTCCTCTCTCCTCTCCGCTCCGCTCCGCTCTTCTGTCTGGACCAGTGAGCGGACGGCAGCCACGAACGGGCGAGCCACAAGCGAAGCTCTCCCTTTAATGAGCACGTGCGAAATGTAATCGGGCATACCTAATGCACTCAGTAATTACACAGGCCTTTTGTACCAGGGCCCATTCGCCATTCTCAGACTGACGGTAATGGATTCATTACACAATCGCGGCTCTTCCCTGGGATCCATTCCTGACAAGCGCGCGTTCTCCCGACGCAGAGGCGCTTCTCAAAAGGGAAAAAAAAAATTATTCCCCAAACGCAGCTTACTGCGGAAAAGGGAAGGACAGGGTGAGGAACGGGCTCACGGGAGAAGAAAGGTGAATTTGTGAGCTATAAGCAGACAGGCTGTACAGATTTACTGCTCTCCGCTACAATGCGAAATGACAAGACGCGCGGCTTTTCGTTAGCGCGCCGTCTGGATAGCGTTAAGCAGACCCGGCGACGCTTTGCTTTCAGGGGCTCCAAACACGTCGGACAGAGTCTTATTTTTGACAGGGTGACAATCATAATATTAAGAGAACTCGGCACAGCGACCGGGCAGAATAAACAGCCATGATTCACAGTTGGTATTTGGCATCCTCCTCGTCAGGCTTTCAAGCGCTCTGACAGCGATGGGTAAACCTGCGCACCTAGAATCCTCAGGATTATTACAGGCAACTTCTGCTTAATTCCCGCCTCCCCCTAAAAAATGCAAGAAAAAAAAAAAAAAAAGTGAAGCTTAAAAAAAGCCCCCTACAGTAATCTCGGAAAAAGCATGTCAGGATCTGCGGACCCGTCAGAGGGTGGCAGTAGGGAGGGGGTGGGGCATCTGCACAGCAGGACTGGCTCCATCTTAACTGAAACCAGCCCTGCTCCCATAACCACTCCAATCTGTTTCTCTTTGGCAAAGAGGGGGGGAGTGGTACTTCACTACTACAGGCCTGAGACGTGGAGGCCTTAAAGAGACAGCACACCCCCCCCCCCCCCAAGCATAATCCCCAGGCCTGCCGGCCAGCAAGGGCCTTTACACACCAGGTGAGGAAGCCGCTTTGTCGGATCAGATTCACCTGCCTCCCTAAAGCTGGGAGCGAGCGTAAATCCCGTACGGCTCGCCAATAAGAAGACGAAGAAATAGCAGCATTCCGATGACAGGCGGCCCTTATCCTTGAGTCCAGTGCCCGATGTGGGTCCAATGAATAATTGAGACCGCAGAGGTGTAGAATAACAAGTGGAAAGGTGAAGCTTCGCCGCCCCCCACCCACCACCTTTCATCAAACTAAATATGAGAGCTCTCAGAGCCTTAAAAGAGAGAGGAGAGGAGAGGAGAGGAGAGGAGAGGAGAGGAGGGGAGGGGAGGGGAGAGGCAAAATGAAAAAAACTGGAAAAACCTCTTTGTCAGTAAGAGCTATGATTCTTGGCAATTCTTCTGTAGAATAAAACAGCCTGGACCTTCCATCGCATTAGCTAAGCTTTTCGTTTAATTTCGGCGAGCATAAATCATCGCCTCGGTGTGGGCTTGTGTGTGTGACACTAAGGGTCATCGCTTGTCCCGGGTGGTAAGAGTCCCCCCCCCGTATTCTGGCCGTGACGTACGAGGGGTGGTAAGAGGCCCCCCCCCCCCCGTATTTTAACCGTGACGTATAAAATAAGGAACACAATAGCCAAGGGAAGGAATGAGCGGTCAGCTCCAAAGAGTGACGATTTCATTTTCCTCTCAAACAAGAGTTTCCCAACTATAGCGGCAGCTATTTCTAATTCTGTGAAGGATGAGAAGGAAAAAAAAAACACACCATCGTTGTCGACGTTCCCTCGTTCTGATTTTGGTTTGGTTTTTGTTTGGTTCGGTTTGGTTTGGTTTGGTTTTTGTTTGGTTTGGTTTGGTTTTTGTTTGGTTCAGTTAGGTTTTTGTTTGGTTTGGTTTGGTTTGGTTTTTGTTTTTGTTTGGTTTTTGTTTGGTTTGGTTTGGTTTGGTTTTTGTTTTTGTTTGGTTCAGTTTGGTTCGGTTTGGTTTTTGTTTGGTTCGGTTTTTGTTTGGTTCGGTTTGGTTTAGGTTTGGTTCAGCTTGGTTTTTGTTTGGTTCGGTGTGGTTTAGGTTTGGTTCAGTTTGGTTTTTGTTTGGTTCGGTGTGGTTTAGGTTTGGTTCAGCTTGGTTTTTGTTTGGTTCGGTGTGGTTTAGGTTTGGTTCAGTGTGGTTTAGGTTTGGTTCGGTTTGGGTTTTGTTTGGTTTAAAAAAACAAAAAAACATTGCATTGCTGTTACCCATGTAGCCATGCGCTGGTCTTTAACCACGGCTCCTGGGGTATTTGGAGGGGTCCCTCAAGGTCTCGTTGCTGCAGGAAACCGGCGCATGCCTGCCGGGGCCCCGAAAGGAGGGGGTGCATGGGAATTAATGACACGTGCATTTTTTTCTCGATTGCATACACCACAATGAGCCCCAGCTGTGCCAGGCATCCAGCCCCGTTTAAACGTAACGATGAAAGGCTGGGGGCTGAAGGCGGGCCTGCAGGGACCGTCGGGGCGCCGTCCAAGGCTCCTCTCAGCCACGGGCCCGGGTTAGCGGATGTGCTGAAATGGGCCGGCGGGACAGCGGAGGGGGGCGGTGGGTGGGTGTTTGCACAAGAGTTACACAAATGGTAAACGTTCTGGACTTGCTGTCCTTTACGTAGACAGCGCATTCTCATTTCCCTGCCTGAAATTGTAGCTCTTCTGGAAGACCTTGATGGAGAAGTGCTATTGGAAGTGGGACAGGCCGCCCTAAATTGGGACGGCACACCCTTTGCAAATGTAGCCGGGTTGCTGCTGTTTCTCTTCTTCACATCTCGTACCCACATCCAGCACCTCTCGACACCGGCGCCCCGCACACGGCACCCCAGGCTGGGCAGCGTCAGACCCCCTGTACCCATCCCCCCACCGGCCGCGCTCCATGGCTAAAACCCCAGTCCCAGCGACAAGCCGCCGCCTCCCCCCCACCCCCCATCCCCTACCCAAAGGAAGCAGGAAACAAAGGGTGAAAGGTACCCGACGCTGGAGTGCTGTGGCTGGAGCGTGGGTGGCCCTGGCAGGCCAAACTCCATGAGCCCAGGGATCAGGACTTAAATGAAAACTGATATAATTAAGGGCTGGGGGAGGGCGTCCGCGTTACGAAGGCGCTCAAACCTACAATCTCGTCCCAGGTATGCCTTTCATCTCCCCTGCGTCGCCTTCTCCTAATGCCAGGTGTGTTTAGCGCCTCTTCGCAGAGACGACAGTGGTGCCAGTTTAAAATAACAAGGTGCCTTTCTCTCCCCTCTAGACAGAGGTGAGCAATTTTACTGGATTAAACCTGGGGTTTCTCCTGTGGGGTTTTTTTGTGTTATTTGCCCGTTTGCGGGCTATGGGAAGAGTCGTCTTTCTCGCCCTGTCTGTTATCAGCCTAATGCGCTTGAAGTCCCGTAAGTGGCTGCGTTTGGCCGGGCTCCTGCATTGATTACAGTCAGGAAGACCCTTAGCCTTGCAGCGCATTAGCCATTTCTGCCTGGTGACAGGTTGTAACAAGTGACGCCACCCGGAATAGGAATAAAAGGAGCTGCTTTTCTCTCTCTCTCTCTCTCTCTCTCAGTCACTGCTTAGAAAGAAAGAATGATGGTTTTTAAGCTCTACAGATTTTCATGCTGATTTACAATGACACTAATGCCCTTCCAGACTAATTTTTTTTTTTTTTTTAAACCTGTAATATATTTCATAATTACCACTATGTCTGAAAATTATTGCTTAAAAAAAACACAAAAACAATTGAAAGTAAAGCGCGGCGTATTTGCTGAACGCGTACAGGCTTGCGGTGGCTGCAACCATTCGTGTGAAGGGAGACCCACCAGCGCGAGCTGGGCACGCTCACAAACCCATCTGGGAAAATGAAAACACGGTCCCCGAGATCTGGCGCCCCTCTCTGAGCCGCACCGCCACCCAGAGCTTCGTCGCGCGGGTCAGGGGTGGGGGTGTAACGGCGGCGACGGTCGGTGGCGTACTCCAGCGGTGGGGAAAACCAGACCATAAACACTACCATTCACAAACCGTGCCACTGCCGGGGCTTCACCAGAACGCCCAACACCACGGTTTTCAGGCCGATGACTTCTCATGGAACCGTGAACGAAAACGCGGGCTTCTGTCAACGCAACACAAAAATAATCAGCGGAGGAGAGAGAGAGAGAAAAAAGCTGTCATTCTACCGTCTCTGCTGTAAATCGTTAACTCTGGGCTTTTTTCCCCCCCAGGGAATGTAGCCTCGCTAAGAAGCCCTGGCATGCGTTTTGACAAACTCTAACACAGACGAGAGCAATCAAAGCCAGAGATTCGAGATTACAGGTCTGTCATACCCACACGGGCTTGGCATTGGCGGAGGGAAAATGCAGAGGAGGAAGGGACGCGGGCCGATGAGAAATATCAGCGTTCCTGGATGGGTTTACAGGACCTGTAAGCCCTCACGGTCTGCGCTCACAAAAAGCCGGCGGATTGTGCCCCGCCGCTAGCATGTAAAATTGAGCAGATGTAAAACCCTTAAATAAGAGGATCAGGCTACGCCACCCGGGCGCCCCCCCCCCCCCCCGCCCCCCGCCCCCCCGCCCGCGGGCGGCGAGGGAGGGGACGCGGCCGCAGACCGGGCAGAGACAAAAAAGAAA
>JAOYSI010011126.1:0-10016 GCA_025775065.1 Hiodon alosoides | reverse complement strand
GTGGCAACCCCGGGGCGTCGTGGCTTCTGCCTCAAGCTTCCCCCTCAAGCTAGGGGGCAGGTCCTTAAGGGGCGGTACGTCAATAGGGCACAGCAGACACGCGTCGGCTGATTAGGGAGGGAAAAGAACAAAAGCCGGCGGCTACGAGGGGAAGTTCGACGTCAGGGAAGCTACAGGAGAGAGCAAAACTAAGGTAGCGAGCGCCGATAGTGAAAAACGTGTGCTCTGTTTTTCAGCTCCGATAAAGAGACGGGCGAGAGTGAGTCCCGGGTACCCTCGAGCGAGGATGACGATTCACTTTTCTTTTCGGAAGATTTTCATCATTATATTTTGCCCCGAGCCGGGAGGAATTTCTGTTGCGTTTATTCGTTTTCTTATACCCCGAACCGGGAGGAGTCTGTATTGCGTTTTACCGGCGCAAGTTTTTTCAGAATAAACGAACATATTGTGTGCATTCCTCTCTCCGGTGCATGCGGCGCAGCCCGTTCGCCCCGTGGTTGTCACATTTGGTGGAGAATGCGGGCAGTGTGACTCCACTACCTGCACATGCACACGGAGAGGGTTTGCCCGGCACCAATCATGGAATCACTCAACCTCCTAGCCCAAGCCCAGCAAGCCCAGTGGATGGCCGCTGTCCAAGAACTGTTGATTTCCCTGAACAGCCGTCTCCCTAGGGCTGACACCACGGTCGCCCCTGCGAAACTGCTCACAAAGCAGACCGCAGAAGACGACGTGGAAGCTTACCTGGAGGTTTTCGAGCGCACGGCAGAACGAGAGGGCTGGCTAATTGATCACTGGGGCCACCTTCTGGCCGGGCGCGCCCAGCAGGCCTGCCACGACTTGGAGGGTACCGAGGCAGCAGACTACCCCATGCTGAAGAAGGCCATCCTGGCGCAGTACGGGTATAACCTGGCCAACCGTGCCCAACGCTTCCACGCCTGGGAGTATGACCACAGCACGACGGTAAGGAGCCAAGTGGCTCAGCTAGTCCGGCTCACCCGTAGCTGGCTCATGTCCGGAGAGGGCCCCACCGCCCTAGACCGGATTGTCCTGGACCGGTGTATCCGGGCCCTACCCCCGGGGGCCAAGCAGTGGGCGGCCCAGAACCAGCTGGAGACCGTGGACGACCTGGTGCTGCTCCTGGAAAACCACCAGGTCACCCTGCAGATGCTGGATGAGCGTTCCACTTCCACCCGCCGGGACGCCTCCCAGGTGAGAAGATTGGAGGTGTTTTTCTTGCGGCCAGAGGGGACACCTGGCCCGACAGTGCCCCGGCGAGGACGTCCACATGCCGTCGGCCAGCAACGGGGAGGGACGACCCCCAGGGAGGTGCCTGCTCACGACCTGCTGGACCGACGTACACCCCGTGGCCCCGAACGGGTAGGAAAACAGGATACGTGCGCCCTCATAGAATCTGGCAGTATGCAACCGGGGTACCCAGGTGCACCAGTTCCAGCCGGGGGAGTGGGTCCTGGTTCTCATCCCCACGACGGAGAGCAAGTTCCTAGCCAAGTGGCAGGGCCTGTATGAAGTGGTCGCCCAGGTAGGCGAGGTAAATTACCAGGTACGTCGACCCGGGAGGCGCAAGCCGACACAGCTCTACCACATCAACCTGCTAAAAAAGTGCATAGGCTACCGGCTCCCCAGACCTCTGCTCTTCCGACCCTTGCGGCTCACTCCCCACTCCCAGAGGTCCCGCTAGGTGAGCAGCTGAGTCCAGGTCAGAGGCAGGACCTCCAGGACCTGGTCCTCCAGCACAGGGACGTGTTCTCGGACCTGCCGGGGCGGACCACGCTCGCCTATTACGACATCCAGACGGAACGGGGTGTCCGGGTCTGCCTCCGACCCTACCGGATACCCGAGGCAAGGCGGACCGCTATCCGTGACGAGGTGAGGAACATGTTGCACCTAGGAGTCATCGAGGAGTCCCACAGTGCCTGGTCCAGCCCCGTGGCCCTAGTTCCCAAACCGGACGGCTCCTTCCGGTTTTGCGATGACTTCCGGAAACTCAACGAGGTCTCCAAGTTTGACGCCTACCCCATGCCCAGGGTCGACGAACTGATCGAGTGCCTGGGGCCGGCCCACTTCATCTCGACCCTCAATCTCACAAAGGGGTATTGGCAGGTGCCCCCGAACCCCTCAAGTGCAGACGAAGACGGCCTTCGTGACCCCCGGCGGCCTGTACCAATACACTGTGCTGCCCTTTGGGGTGCACGGAGCCCCGGCTACGTTCCAGAGGTTGATGGACAGAGTCTTGCGACCCCAACGAACCTATGTGGTGGCATGCCTGGATGACATTGTGGTCCACAGCAGCTCCTGGGAGCTGCACCTCAGGCAGCTGCGAGCTGTCCTTGGGGCCCTGCGAGCCGCAGGGCTCACTGCCAACCCCAAGAAATGCCGCCTGGGACTAGAGGAGGCCTCCTACCTCGAGCAGCGGATTGGGCGGGGTAATGTGCGTCCCCAGGAACCGAAGGTGGAGGAGATCCTGGCGTGGCCTCATCCCGCCACAAAGAAACAGGTAAAGTCCTTCCTGGGGCTTGTGGGATATTACCAGCGGTTCCGCCCCCACTTCGCAATCCTGGCAGGCACCCCCAACGACCTGACGAGGAAGGCGCTCCCGGAATGCGTCACCTGGACCGAGGCCGCGGAGGATGCCTTCACCCTACTCCGACGGGCCCTCTGTTCCAAGCCGGTCCTGATAACCCCTGAGTTTTCTGACCTCTTCCTTGTACATTCAGACACGTCGGAGGGTGGCCTGGGGGCAGTCCTCTCCCAGGTCTGGAACGTGCAGGAGCACCCAGTGTCCTTCATTAGCCGGAAGTACCTGCCGCACGAGAGGGCCTACTCCACCGTGGAGAAGGAGACCCTGGCCATCAAATGGGCCCTGGAGAAGCTGAAGTACTACCTTCTAGGTAGACACTTCAGATTGGCCACAGACCATGTTCCCCTCACATGGATGGCCAGGGCCAAAGACACCAACGCCCGAGTGTCACGGTGGTTCCTGGCCCTGCAGGACTTTGACTTCCAGGTGGAGCACCGCCCGGGCAAGGCCCATGCAAACGCTGATGCCCTGTCGAGACGCGACGCCTGCCTGTGGGCAGTCCAGGGGGACTCCGGCCTGTATCTGGGGGAGGGGGTGTGTGGCAACCCCGGGGAGTCAGGACAGCGGATGCAGCAGAAGCCGCACCCCCCTCAAACTAGGGGGCAGGTCATCGAGGGGCGGTACGTTCCCTCCCCAGCAATTGCCGGCACAGCTGACACGCATCGGCTGATTGGGGAGGGAAAGGAACAAATGTCGGCGGCTACGAGGGGAAGAGGTCGGCGCCAGGGAAGCTACAGGCGAGAGCAAAACTAAGATAGCGAGTGCCGATAGTGAAAAAAAAACGTGCTTTTGAAAAACGTGGTTTTCAGCTCAGACCAGGAGACGGGCGAGAGTGAGTCGGGCGAGGAGGATGATTTACTTTTCATTTCAGAAGATTTTCGTCATTATTTTTTGCCCCGAGCTGGGAGGAATTTCTGTTGCGTTTATTCGTTTTCTTATACCCCGAACTGGGAGGAATCTGTGTTGCGTTTTACCGGAACACGTTTTTCCGAATAAAAAGAACCGCTCGTTCCGAGCTAACAACCATATTGTGTGCATTCCTCACTCTGTTGTGTGTTGCGCAGCCCGTTCGCCCCGTGGTTGTCACAATATATATATATTTTGTATTTCAATCACATTTATTCTTTATTTAAATTTGTATTGAGAAGCTAAAGGTTTTCATTTGGCCAATGTAAATTAAATAATACAAATAATACAAGTCACATCAAAACAAATTTGCAAACACAGTACTACTATTTGACCCCCTTATAGAATTCATCACAGTGATTGCCAGTTATAGTAAGAAGTGATGTGTGTGCGAGTTTGAGCCTTTGTCCCGAAATGAAAATATTTAGGTTATCCCAACGTCATGGTGAGATGAGAATTGTGTGTGAATTTGGTGAGATTCAGACCTTCCCGTGAAAAGTTACGGGGGGGAACCATTTCCGGCAAGGTGAGCTGCCAGAATGTGTCCCACCCTCATAACTTTTGAACCTCTGAACCGAAATTAAAGATATTTTGGGCATATACCAGATATGCTAAGATGTAAATTGTGTGCAAGTTTCATGAGATTTGAACCTCCTGGCCAAAGTTACAGGGGGGGACAGATTACGGCACTGTAGTGCCGGAAAGTGTCCGACCACCCCCTATAACTTTTGAACCCCTGTTCTGAAATGAAAACGCTTTTGGGTATATATCAATAATGATAAAATTAGATTTTTGTGTACATTTAGTGAGATTCGGACCTTCCAGAGAAAAGTTACAGGGGCGGGGGGCCGATTCAGGCAGGCTGTGCTGCCAGAATGTGTCCACCCCTTTAAATTTTATCAACCCGAGTAAAATTAATTATACTGGTTGTTATGAAATTATTCGTTCAATAAGTTTTAACAAGTTTTAGTTTGGTATAAATACAAATCGCGATCTCTAGCGGAAATTAGCAAACAGTTTATTAACATGAATTTGTGTTTACAACGGCTATGTAAAACAAACTTGCTGTATATTATGATAGCAGGCATAGACTACTATTGCTTAAATATCAAAAAAGTTTTATTTTTTGCCTTTGAAAGGAGTTAAACACACTTAAAGGTTGAACAGGTCATCAAAGAGTAGACGGCGCGCGTGCCCGCGAGCAACATGCCAATCCACGGCAGGGGAACACCTGAGCTTCAGTTGTGATTGTTTTCATTTGACAAACTTTCTGTCCAATGTACGTAGCGAGTCACCCCTTGAATTAATAATGTATATTTAGTCTGGCAATGAACTGAGGAGTCTCTGAAATTAATAATCTATGAGGTTGTTGAATAAAAAGAGCACTGGTGACTTACCTGAAAGATAAGGTAAAGCACAGAGCGGAAACATCCACAGAAGGACAGGTTTACTCATCACGGTCACGTTGAAGACTACTGAAATGTGAAGGAGCAAATGGCTATAGATAATTCCCTAAGTTTCCAACCCATTTAGCCACTCCCCTATTGGCTGCAGTGTGCCATGCCGTTTAGCAGCTTGCACAACTTCCTTATTGACAAGTTTACACTTCATTGACGTGTGTAAACAGGCAATCTACAATGCTGAAAGAATGCGCTGAACACTTAATGATAACGACATTTCGTAGTTTTCACAGTGTACGTACGAGGCGTTATTCTCACGCTCTACAAACTCTATTGTCGGCAATGTGGCAAATAATAATAAAAAATAAAACGCTGTTAACACAGTGACATAGCTAACTGGGTAGTAGAATTCGCGTTAAATATTCACAGATGAAGCGCACCATATACCTTATATCAGGGCGTTTTTTCAGTAATTCAATCGTGATCGGACTGGAGATCACTGCATGATTTTATTAAGTGACACATGACGCTTCTTAACAGGTACAATTGTTATGTACTGTAAATTAACAAAATGAAAGAAAAAAAATACATTAGATTAAAAATATTATTTATTTGCACATTTGAAAGTCTTTAATTAGTTGTGCCGAAATTGTTTTAAAACTGCAAACACCAGAACCTCTCGGTAACCTTTCCATATAACATTTTAGCGATTTTCAGTTGACACCAGGCAGGATGGGTCAATGATGCTGCTGTCACCAGGTTTTAACTCCAACGGTATGACGCAACTGAAACCTCTCATTTCCGATTGGTCAATTCAGACAAATAAAATCTGAATATCTTGGACCTAATAAAGCCTTCGCACGAGATTAAATAACTATGCGCTTGATCTATAGATGGAAAAGTGTATGCTTTTTTGTATGCTACTCTAGATAAACACTGCTCTGGCCACTCATAAAACTTCTCAAACTATTTTACATTTGGGTTCAAGTTACTCTTTATAGTTGAACATTATCAATTCCTTTTCTCCCACTGTTTATTCTCTCACTCTCAACAAAAGAAGACTATACAATACAACAATCCTCCCCTTTCTTCCCGTCCTCAGCGACTGGTTTTTGTGACCTACAGCCATGCAGACAGCCGTGAGATCTGTGTCTATGTGTGTGTCTGTGTGTGTCTGTCTGTCTGTGTGTGCGCGTTGTCTCGGCCCAAAATCACAAGGATCTGTCTCCTTTGGACCTCTCTTTTTGGGTTTGATATTAAATGAGTTTGATATTAATTATTTAACCAATGTACGTAAGTTTAGAGACAGTTGTTAGCTCAGTCTGAAACGTCATTAGTAAAATGGTCAGACAACACTGGGTAATGTTTGAGTATGGTTATATTAATACCCAAGGTAATCGCTAGGTCTGGGGTCTGACTACAAGAAAGTTTAGGCGTGTTTAGTACATGTTGAACCGAACCGATGGAATCAAGAACAGACAGGAATGCCGTTTTCAGCGGATCAGTAGCACTGTCAACGTGTATGTTAAAATCCCAAAGGAGTCTTCTATGACTGTATGACGCACACGACATATATGATCACAGTTTTGTATCAAAACACATATGATCAAATACAGTTGCTGAAATTTCTCCACCGCAGGAAATTTAAGTCCTTAAGCAACCGCTAGGTGGAACTAACGAGCGCGGTCCGTAGTGCTTGGTGTGTCGGTTTGGGTGTTTTTTTTTTAAACGGAGAAGCCTTTTTTTCTTTCAACCATCCAAAGTTCTCCCGTTTTATCAAGACATCGTGTGTCCGGTTTTCATAAGTTTGTGTTGTGGAAACTACAATTGTTCTCCAAAAACACTGAAGTAATATTCTTACTAGTAGACAAAAAACGACGTGGGTCACTTTTGATCGAGTTAAGTGTACGGGCTAACTGGGTATCTAGCTATAGTGGCCGTAAGTTGAATTGCGCGGCTGAATTTAATGTACGTTGGTTTAATATTTTAGCTTTGGAAATTTAATTGAAGGCTCTGTTTCGAATTGCAAAGCTATTTATGAGCGAATGTTAGTAGTTTCACTGGTTTAAAACTGTTATATTATGTCAGTGTTAGTCTTGTTCAGGCAGTGTAAGTCTTGTTTAGGTAGCTACACTAAAAGAAGATCTGTGCAATTGAATGTCTCCATACTAGTAGTTGTAGCTACTTATTGCTTATTGGCGTTTATGTGGTCAGGACTGAAATGGAAACTTTAGGGGTACATTGGTGTTTTTAATACACTTGTTTTTATACTGTGAAAGTAACTTGTTTACATTATATAGCCATGTTATTGGTTTACAAGTGCAGCAGACAGAAACCGCATTCAGTCGTATGTGAATTTAGAGAAGGTTTTACCTTTAATAATAATATAGTTGTGAGAATATAGATTAGAATAGTTTTCATTTGAATCGTTTAGATCTGATTACAGTCTCACAGACCTGTAACAACTGCAATATTTGATTTAAAAAAATTATAGTTTTTAAAGGGACTGAAACTTAGATAAGTAACTAAAAAAATAAACCTAATAAAATAAATAACACAAATTTTAGGAAATGTATCTTTTCATAGCTAACTTTACATACTCACGTGGTTGTGCTGACCTGTCCTCAGTTGGGCTTCTTCTAGATGCTTTCTTACCACTGGCATCAATCAGTTGATATGGTCTCTCTTGTCCCATCGACGTGCTGGATGACAGAGCGATGGCGAGATTCTGCTCCCAGGCTTCTTTAGCCACATTAAGCAGTCCTAGCGGTTGTCTACCGAAGAGCAATTCAAGAGGAGAACCCGGTGGAAGCCTGGGTAATCTCTGTAATGGCAAAGAGCACGTAGGGGGATCAGGTCCCATTCGCGCTAGTCCGATTCAAGTCTGGCTAAACCTCTCCACCAGGCCCTGTTTCAGGAGATGGAGATGTTTTACCTGGAGGAGCCTACAGAGATCAGCCATCAGCTGCACTGAGCGGAGATGAAGGGGTTTCCGCGGTCTGTAAGCATATCCCAGGCAATTCCTACTCTGCTGAAAAGCAGAAGCAACTCCCTAGAAACAACCTTCCTTAGTGGAAAAGCCTCTGCATAATACACCAGCATGAGAACATTGACCCCTGGCTGATTTTTGGTAACGACTCCACCAGATCCATACCGATCCTCTGGAAGGAAACCTTGATGAGGTATGAGCACCTAAGATTTGTGTGCTGGTACATGGAAGGCCATCTGCAGAAGTTCCGAGTCTGTATGGATAACGGATCGACCAAAAGTTTGTCTTACTTCTTTGTAATAATCTATAGTTTCTATCCATCATACCTGGATTACTAAAGAAAAGGTTTTCTGTGACCTGGAAGAGGTAGAAACAGAAATGCACTTTGTGAAATACTGTAATTCTCTCTCATTTGAGCAATCATTTGAAACATCCTAGCTACACAACCCCAAAACGTTAAAGACCCGATGCCCCCACCCCCCTGATGCCATGATATGTCAGGATTATCTCTCTCTTCCCCATAATCTTGGGGATCTGACCCCAGCCTCTGGAAGGAACTATTGACTACTATTGATTGGACATTATCCCGGTGCCAGCGAGCAGAAGATGGGCAACCCCTAGGAGTTTAAGGAGTTTTTCATTGCCACAGCTGCCAGGGGCACGCTTTCCAGGGGGTACAGTAGCCACTATGCTTGACTCCTACTTCCCCAGTTCAGTGAGTGGTCGAGCCTGACCCTGTTCTGTAGAGTGTTCTGCAGAGATGCTGTTGAGAGCGCAGCAGGCAGAGCCCGTCATCTGGACGGGGGAGGGATGTGTAGGTAGTGGCAGTGCCTCGACTTGGAGAGTTGCCTCACTCTAACCCTCCTGCACCTCCTATTCCTCTTTTCCTTCCCCATCAAGCCTTGTCCCTGGGCCCTTAACGTTGGGATTTGCAGTGTGCTTGGCATTCATCAGGCCTCCATCGCCACCCTGGAAAGGGTGTAAGCTTTTAGCCGAATGCAAAGTCAGGGAGGGCCTTCATCACCCCGCTCCAGCCCTCAGAGCCACCCTGCAGACTGAGAAGGAATTTGCTGCTAAGGATCCAAGGTCCCTCTTCCTGGGACCAACTGGAATACCGAGCTCAGTGCAGCAAACTTGTGGGTGTTATCACTGTATAGACTAGGTATGGTCTACAATTTGCCCGCAGACTACCAGTTCTCTTGGCCCAGAGATCCTAACTCTCAGCATTTGTGTCATTTGCGAATTAATTCACATGCTGCCGTGGATGGAGGGTTATAATTAAAGTACCTCCGGTTGCCCAAGTGGGATGGAGGCTTCAGATCGATACTAGATCTTCAGAAAATTAAACTATCCGAGCCGCGAACAATATGTTTGCCTTGAGGGAGCGATGGCTGTCCATCTGACCAGACCACTGATTTATGCTGGTGGACCTGCGAGATGCCTTCTTCCACACATCCCTATAAAATGCAATCACTGGAAGTACCTCCGGTTTTGCCTTCCAGGGACCTGGCTATGAATTTTGTGTCCTGCCATTTGGCCTTTCACCAGCTCCACATGTCTTCACAACTGATGAATTTGTAAACGGTTTAATTATAAAATACAAAGTAAAGATTTTATAGATTCATGCAGGAAATCCATGCAATCCAGTGTTCCTTCAAATCCACTTTTTATTCAAAGAATGTAAGTAACTTGGTGGTCCTTTAAAATCGCCAAATCGGTGTAATTTGATTCCTCTTTTTTCATACTTGCAAAACGATATAATAATTGCTTGGATACAATAATATGGTTCAGTAATATTAGCCTCCCAAGTAGCTCAGAATGGGTTTTGGAATATAAGCTATTCCAAACATTTATCAAATTAATTTTTTACATTTTAAGGCAGTGTTACTAAAATCTTGTGCATCTAAAAAAAATTTACATCTTGTAAAAAATCTTGTAAACCCTGTTCACACAAACATGTCAACCTTTACTCCTTTCCCTGTCAAGTAAACGATGTAAAATAATGAAGACTTTTGTCTTCGTTTGAAGGTGCCTGAAACTGGTTAAAAAAAAGTGCAATTTAAAATAAATCAAGAGGGAACTCCACAGTGTGTCGCACCGCTGGCACATGAGCAATCCT
>JAOYSI010011125.1:7014-40793 GCA_025775065.1 Hiodon alosoides | reverse complement strand
CTCGTGGGGCATCAATGATCATGAGGAAGGTGAGGGATCAACCCAGAATCACACGGCAGGACCTGGTCAATGACCTGGAGAGAGCTGGGACCACAGTCTCAAAGAAAACCATTGAAGTGTCCCTATGATAAAAATTACAGACCTCTACATGCTTTGTAAGCAGGAAAACCTGCAAAATCGTCAGTGTATCAAATACTTGTTCTCCCCACTGTATGTAAGCTACACCCACCAGATTTATGTTTTCCTGGATAGCAAACCTTAGAACAGGTAACCTAAGGTGTAGTAGAGACCTACAGATCTGGCTGATGGGAATGTTATCTGCTATTATGAATTTACACTTCAAATCTCTAAGGTAACAAAAATTAATGTTGCTTAATTAATGTTATCAATGTTCATGCACTTTTTACTGCTCCATCCTTAACATCCAAATCAGTAACAACTAAAATAATTACTATTGATAAAGACAAAATGCCCATTTTTATAATGCTACAGTAAGCTCGACATTAAAAATAAAAAAAATAAAAACTCAAGCTACCCAAAGAATCCTAAAGCCAATCTTTTCTTGTGAGAATCTGAAGATAATCGTTTGTGAGTGGCACTCCATATTCACAGGATTACTGAGGACTCAGGGAATGAAAAGCTAAACAGGTTATTATGTTATTCTTCAGTGGTATCTTCTCTGTGTTACTTTATTTGACACAGTAACAGTGATGTATTGAGGTTTGTTTGTGAGCCAAGTCTCTTTTTATGATTTAGTTGCTTAGCAGACACTCTTATTCACTGACTTGCATAGCTAAAACTTTTACATTCGCCAATATACAGAGCCAGAGATTTACTAAAGCCATTCATGTAAAGTACTTTGCTCAAGGGTTCAACATAATTCATTCTAATACTAGTCAGATACCTTAACCTAGTATTTAGTCATTCAAGTTTTTTAAGTTCTCGTTCAGGCTGCACCTCAACTTCTAACCACAGTACCTGATGTAGTGTATGGACTCCGGCAACAGAGATACTGCTGTCGCACAAGGAATATGGACACAACAATTTTCAAATACAAATGATCAAAATAAAAAGATCCACATGAAATATGCACTGTATTTCTTGCTTTGATTGCCTCTGCATAAATAACAGATTCTAGAAAACACACTCGATACTGCAGAGTTTAAATTATTTTATTACTTTTGTGGATGATGCTTGATTTAACAAAACTAAAACTGATTTAAAATTCAAATTAAGACAATTCCAGAGAGTATGGCTTGAGCTTTTGGTAACGTGTATTTAAGGCAGTGTAACTTTATCACATACATATTTGTATTGTCTTTCAATCTGAAAGAAGAATTGTTAAGTGCCACAACTGTTGGTTTTTTTCACACATAGTAAATGCTGCTTTCACTGAAATACCCAAAAGTCTGAACTTTAGACCATAAATGAGAAACTCAAAACAACTGGTTTCTGCAAAAAAACTTTTTATATTCGCACATTTAGTTTCAACTGTAAGGAAATACGAAAACTGAAAATATAAAATATGGATGGGAAAAACTTTAAAAATGGAAAACCCACATATTTTGCATTTTACAATCTGATTGAATAATATTGTACTCTTTGTCCCTGAATGAAATAGTTCACAGCTGTCTCATTTCCTGTAAAATGTTCAAAAAACAGAAGTTGAATTCACCTTTAGGAGATCACTTGTATTCTCTATTGGAATTGCATCTTATTGCAAAGTATCCACCTTGGTATAGGACTAAATGGCACAGTTTCAGTGCAGTTTGACACAGTAATCCGTCTTCTAACTAGGGTGAATTTGTTTCCCTTTATTGCACAGGTTTATTTGGATCCAACTTGCAGGTCCGTGACGGTAACCCAAATACACCTGCTCTAACCCCACAGGATCTTTCCCCAGACCTTCACAGGAAAAAGCTATCGGAAATCTTGAAATCAAATTTTCATCAACAACCTACTTATACACAGATATTTTCCTGAGAAAATGCTCAAAGTAACACAGTTGAGATGTCGGGTGCCTGTTAATGACCTATTTTTTAAAAACGTTCTTACTGTAAACAATGGTCTGGACACATAACACCCCAGTCTTCCTGTCATCTTTAAAGTCACCTAAGAGACACTGAGGCCCAAAGATGCAAGTCATACACCCTCTTTGTCCCATGGTGAACTGCACACAGTGGGAAGAGGCCCGACACTGTAGTGGAACCTTAAAAAGCACAAGAACCCTATTAACTCCACCCAGAGAGAGAGAGAACAGGTAACTCTAACATACCATAAATTGACTACTGAACCATCATTTAAAACTGTAGGGAACATTACTAAACTATCAGGGCACACAATGTTTTTTTGATGACGACCTCTTTTAATGAACTAAACGATAGAACAAAATTTCTGCAGGAGCTGAGTGAATTCAAATTTGGATGTCTGAGCCTGTGGATTTCAGGAAGCGATCCTGGTTATGTTATCACAAACACAGGTATACTGTGTTGGCTTGTGCTTGACAGTAACGTTTCCACCACCTGTCTGGGGAAAAGACTGTTGTACTTCTGACAGAGTTCGTTCGTCCCGGACACCGCCTTCCTCTTCCCGCAGGGTACTGGGGCCAGTGCTTCTATGGATCATGCTTCTCTCCCGCACCGTACAGCTTGCGCAGGCTGGAGTCCAGAAGGAAGTCCACCGACCTGAAGCAGATAGAATAGAAACGGGTCATCGTCTCCCGGCTTGGGCGAGCCAACGCGACCAGACGAGCGACGCTGAACCCGCGGCCAGGGCGGACGGGGGCACGCACATACCTGTCGATGGGAGTGATGATGAAGGGGATAGTGGAGAGCCCGATGGCAGTGGTGGTCCACTTGCGCACAGGGAGGGGCCAGCGCGTGCTGCGGCCCAGCAGGTAGAGCGAAGCGGCGCACACGCGGTTGATGGTGAAGCCGGGTATGGCCACCGAGGCAAGGGCCTGCCACACAAAGGTGTCCACCACCGCCGCCGCCACGCGTGTCGTCTTCCCAGGTTTCTCTCCGTGCTCCTGTGGGACACCCAAAAGGCAACTCCGGATTTTCGTTCCACAAGTCCAGCGCCCCAGCAAAGAAGCCCTGTGGGATCTTTAGTTTGTCTGACAACATGGTTTAAAAACTCAAGATCTTTTAATACACACTAAGCATTTTCAAACAAACAAAAACAAAAAACTGAACTTTTCTTTGTAAAGCTAACATTTACAAAAATAAAAAAGAAATCATATTGATAAGAATTACTCTTTAATTCTTTGCTGTTGCATGATGTTATGCTTTAACTCTATAAAAACCATTGTTTTCATGCACATATTTAAAGGTATGTTATCACTTATAGTTGTAGTACAAGTCTATTTGGAGGTTCAAGAGAGTAATTTAGATACACACGTTTTTTTTGCCCTCCTCACAACCCAGCAATGTTGGAGGGCAACAGGCGCTTGCACGCCATCAGTTCAGGATCGCTCACAGTTTCATCACCAGCGTTAATGTACACCAGACACTCACCGCGGCAGCTGTCTTTCCCTTGTCCAGTGCATCAGCAGAGACATACACCGTGGCAACAGCGTAGCTGGCCCACACCATGCTCACCGGCACAAGGGCACGGAAAGCCTCCCCAACCTCGTTGGCATAGCCTGCAAACATCAGATACAATTTCAGTGTCCGCACAATTGAATCAGAGCCTTAGGAACAGAGCACAAGGCAGCTGGTGGTGTGTAAGGCATTAAAACAATCATTCTTAATTTTAATTTGCCTCATGCACGACTGCCAGCTGTCGCTATGCTATTTAATGCTAAATGACTACGCTAAATCAATGACGCTATACTCCTCTGACACATCTTGTTTCACAAAAAAATAAATGCTCTTTAACAAATCGGCCGATCTAATGCAGACAGACTAAACAATCTTGTCCTTGGTTTGTCATCACCCCATACACTCGGCATCTCTGCTGCCACCAAGTGGATAAATAAAAAGATTTGATCTGATAAAACAGACATGGAACCAACTCATAACATGGTGTATTTGACTTCTTATTTAAAATACTTTTTAAAAATTCTGCAAGCTTACTTATGTCTGCTGAAATTTCTCTATTAATAGGATGAAGTTACCATTGTCTTAATTGAGTTGAATACACACACAAAAAATCAATGGCACATCACAACAATCCTTTTAGTAATAATAATAGTAGTAGTACTATATTTATCCCCATGGGGGAAATTGCGATACTATAGCACTCCTTTTTAAGCACAAAAGCAGGATTGCTACTCTCTTACATAAAACGGTGTTGCAAATGTATAACTTGGCTCAAAATAATTAATATCTCCACTTTTTAGTACATTTTTCTATATATTATAAAGGAGGGCTCAAATAAAATAATAATGAAAGGAGCACGAAGAACACATCCAAACCTGACAGCTTAAATTCTGCTATGACAATTTTATGGTTTTTGTTGTTATTTGGTCTCAGTCATTTATATACACAATTTACAATGTAAATGAATTAAAATGTATTATTCTTATACAAACAGAGTAATAAAGTGAACCTGTACAATAAAGTATGAAAATGTTTTTGTTAATTAACACGTAATTCTACAATTTTTCTGAGTTTTCTGGATTATGGCTTTAATTGTCAACACTGGTTTTAGGCAGTTTTACTCGTAAGAATAGGCACAGTGTCTAATACAGACCAGTACTTAGCTTAAAATGTAATCAAACTTGGTAATGAGGGGCTCAGTTTGGGAGAGCACCAGTATACTGAACTTGAAACAGGGTTTTTAGAATCCCTGCTGGGGAGGACACCATAAGCTCATCCGTGTCTCATTACTGTAAATGTGGTCACAGAACAGCAGCTGGTTTATGGAATTTAACTTCATATTTGTGATTTTGATGAAGAAGGAAGGCGCTATCAATGCTTACGCAGGAACTGAAAACATGTTAAGAAGGTGTGTGTCTCTTACTTCATATTACCTGAAAACTTCCATAACTTAATAAAGCCAGATCTCTTAACCAGCCAAAACGAACCAAATATGCTAATCATGTGTACCATTTCCAACACACTAAAAATAGTACGGTTACGTAAAATATAGTAACACACGAAGTGTAACCCAAGAATGCTGAAGAGCTCCATTTGAACTCACAGGAATAGGGTATCCTATGCCCTTGTTACCTTAACTCATCCATCACCAGATGTCAAAACAGCATGTTTGCTGGAAACAGTCCTAATGGCCTAACTACCTGATGTCAATTGGACTAAAAACTGGGGGAAATTAAAACCGTGTTACCATGTGCTACATTCCCCCTAACACTGCTTCTCCTGCACGAAATTCTTGCGCACCTGTAATAATATAGACACATTTCAAAATCTCGATGTATTCACTGTTTAACATCTCGCGGTGAAATCAAGAGGAAGCACCCCCATACCAATTGCGTAATCAATAGGTGTGTATCTCGTAAGCAATTTTTATGTCGACCTCCAGTTATTTTCAGCTACACGGTTCGCAGCTATGGCATCTGTACGTGTGCCAAGGTCAAATCCTCCCCCGGTTAAATTTAATTACCACAAAACACCGTTCTTTTAAACATTCACATTGGTTTGAAGCACCAAGTTGTAGTAATTGGTACACTTGCACTATTTTAGGAACTAGCCGTCTCTAATGTAACTTTTTCAGTATTTGCAAATATGTTAGTAAATATAATTAAATCAAAATGACTAATTATTTGTGTACGCCTTGTCTCGATTTATTCAATTTTTTAGATACTACAATAATTTTGTGGTAAAAATGGCCCTTACTGCAGATTTTTTAACCTACAAGAACCAAGCAAGAACGTAGTAGTATCTTACCCAAAAACCGGACCCATGTGTCGCGATAAATATCAATTTCTTTTGTCGTTTTCCCCGGACTGGATTCCATATCTAATTTAATTTCAAACCATAACCTAAAAGTCAAACAGTTACTTCGTCCGGGAGCTTCTGGCTGACCTGAACACTTTCATGGACAAGATGCATTATTAAGAGACGTCGTATAAACACCTCTGCAATTCATAGAACGTGATACAGCGTTGTCTCTAAATTGACTCGTTTAAACAGAAGCTAATGTCAGTAGTGACCTGGAAGAAATTACTGAAAAAAGCTCGATTCACAAGTAATTTACAAAACTTTAATTTAGTTTGATTGTTAGTCCAGTTTGTATTGAATTTCATGACGGTCCCTTGGTTGTGATCTTACGTAAATACAGGAAGTCAGATAGGTTGTATTACTTACAGAAGACTGCCGTCTAGCGATTGAAATGTTTGTGATTTTATGTTTTTCAAGTTTTCAGATTTTTATGTTTTTGTTTTCCAGTTTGATGCTGTGTCGTTATATTGTTTTGTTTTTTAATTAATTGTAATGATGCAAAACAGAGTTCAGCTGCCCTATTAAACTTATTGAAAGACTTAGCAAAATATGATAACAAGAATTCCCCCAAAATAGCAGTGAGAAAATATGCTAAACTGCATTGAAAATACAATTTTACATATAATATTTGAACCAAATATTAAACAAATACTTACAACTGTAAACACAAAAGTTCTTGTACAATTGATCTCCAGAATTAAATAGTTTAACTAGAAAATACTTATATAAAAGCAGATATTCACTTACAAATTACGTTCACTCCTATCTTTACCATATGGCCTACCAATTAACAGATAAAATTAGTAAAAGTAAAAAACAAACTATCTGCTAAATTAATAAAATGCATACAAAAAAGTTCTCAATTATTCTCCTAAATATATTTAAAAGTTAGAAGCAACCCTGTTATGTGGGCCCACAAAGGGCAATGACATCACCATCACCAAAGGAGGTTACACATCTTAGTGTGGCTGGAATGTGGCTCTGAAGTCATTATAATTAACACCTCCTGTTCACTCCCATATTTGGAGAATCTCACATCATTAGTGATCCCTGCTACTTGGTACTTGGTTAACTGTGTGCTCACCTAGGTGAAGGTTTTTGGGGGGCCTGCGTTACAAACATTACAATATATCAAAATGTATAACATATTATGGAAGTCGTGATACTTAAACGAATATTATTATTAACGTGTCATCTGCGCCAGGATTAATAGGATTTTGTATTAGATTAAAAATTAAAAGGGCATATAAAAGTACATTTTATTCTTTGACATTGCAAAAAAAAAAAAGACTTAATTTGTTCACTTACCATATTGTACTGTATAATTAGTGACATATCAAATCTAATGACACCCAGCTCTTGACCATCTCTTGCAACAAAACGGTGGACACTGGGCAAATAATTGCAAGATACATAACGGTACCAACCAATGGTAAAGCAAGACAGGGTGTCTTTCATTCGGTAGAGCAAAATGGCCGCCACCATATTCATGGAGCTGGATCTGAAGAAGATGTATTTAAATTTAAATTGCCGTCGAAGAATGACAATTAAAATCAACTGGGTATTTTTATTTATTCTTGCTAATTTAAGTACATGTTGCGGTGACGATGAACATGAAATGGAAGAGTTTCTGAAGCGGGAGTTCTCGCTGACCAAACCATACCAAGGTAACGTCAGTTATCTAGCTAGAAGCTCGGGTTGCTAGATCGCTTGGTGAATTATGTTGATATGATATCGTATCTGGATACAGGAAATACTATATAACATATCTAGCATGCTGGTTGCATCACCAGATGTAAAGTACATCTTCACGTTTATATTCCTTGTTTTTTGTGATTGAAGTAACCATGGCTACGTGATATTTCGGTTTGCAAGAAGGATTCAGGAAGATATAGGTTTAAATGGAAAAATGTGATCCTGACGCATATTTATTAAGCTTTATGGTTAACAAACTCGTCAGTGTGTCTTTTGCTCTAGCAGTGTATTTCTGTTTAAGAAGTGACTGCAAGGTGGTTGTCAAATGTTTAATCTTGTCTGATAAATCAACAGTCTGCCTTGTGTTGTCAGAATCAGTGTCAGATTTAATTATTACCTTTTTTTAAACATATAACAATTAAACGTGTACACCTACTGGCAAGCCTCAATTTAATATCAATGATCCAAGAAAATAGTAACATTTAAGATGAATGAGAAGACCGTGGTTCTTGGACCATTATGGCATGTAGGCTACTGTGGAACAGGGGTCCATACTCCAATCCTTACTGGGTGCAAGGTCAGCTGGTTTTTTTACTTTCACCAATTGTCCAAATAATGACTCAATTACACAATTAAGTAGTAAGGTAGAACAAGAACGTCCAGAATCTGCATCCCTGAGAGAGACCTGAAACCTCCGCTGTAGAGTATATCTTCCTGATGTTTTTTATTATGCCATGCTAAATGTTAATTTGTTGTTATGACAGCTGCATGGAGAGATGTGTTTTCAAGTCGTTCTTGGTTATTTAGGTCTTGGCTCCTCTACTTCCTCCCACTGGGACCTGATGGGGGATGCCATGATAACCACTGAGCATGTGCGCCTGACTCCAGACATGCAGAGCAAACAAGGAGCAGTGTGGAGCCGTATTGTGAGTACAACCCCGGCAGTACTGAAAACATCGGGCCTCAGCGTCACTGAGCCAGGCACTGATGAGCATTTCCACCCACGCTGAATATACCACTCAGCTCAGAATGTAATATCCCTAAACATGGGCGAGTTGTCCACAGCAGGACCATATCGGTGGCTTTTCGCTTAAGTTGCCAATTTATTTTTAGATGCCACCCCATGTGTTTGTTAGTTGCCCCCATCTGTGGGTCCTTGTGAGACTGACCACGCCAGCCTTCTTCAGTGGTGCTCATGGTTTTATATACTACATCGTGGTTATGTCTTAACAAGCTACTGATTTACAATAGCTGTTTAATGCAGTGCTGCATTCCACCGGCAATACAAATAATGCTCTTTCTTCTTTGTCTGTGCCCACTACGCGATTCCCCTACATTTCCATCTGGGTTGCAGCCCTGTCACTTGAGGGACTGGGAGCTGCAGGTGCACTTCAAGATTCATGGTCAGGGGAAGAAAAATCTGAATGGCGACGGGCTGGCGGTGTGGTACACCAAGGAGCGAATGCAGAAAGGTGATGTTCGTTTAAGGAAAACCTGGCAAGGGCGCCCCCTTGCTGAGAGTTGGGGTGAAGTCCTCCATTGAAATCCCATTTTTAAGGGTTTCCCCATAACTGCATAAGTTTGTTTTGACTCCCTGAATAAAAGACTTGGGTGCGGGCTGAGTGCCCTTGCTTGGAGAATGCATGCATTTAAATGACAAATAATATCTGGGTATCACTCATCTGGGCATCGTTGTCCATCCTGTGGGTCTTTGGATGTCTTTTACCCATCAAGTCAGATGTTATGTATAATTAAAAAAAAATGATTGCTTGGACTTAATTTCATTTAATGAATAAGTGCATTACAGTAACTTTGCTCAACGGAACCTTGCAGAGAGAGCTGTTCATTGCAAAGGGCTCTTCCGGTGGTTATGTTCAATTAGGGTATTGAAAGTAGCCATTAGTTCGATAACATTAACATTTATTTTGCAGAAAACCTTAATTATAAAATAAGGTCAAAATGTGTGTTACGCAAGCTATTTTGAGAGTAACTAAAGATGTTTGTGTTGCCATAGGTCCGGTGTTTGGAAATAAGGACCTCTTCACAGGGCTGGGTGTGTTTGTGGATACCTACCCCAATGAAGAAAAACACCTAGAGGTATGATTTTCATTTCACAAGCGCTGCCTGCGTCCTGGAAAGAGAGAACACATCACTTGTCCCTTCCCTCTCCCCTGATAGAGAGCAACAAACAACTTTATAAAAGTGAAGAGGATATTTTCTGGTAAACTTGTATCCATAGTGTGGGCAGCCTCGTGTAAGGTTATGTTTTCTGTGTTTTTGCCTAATACACCTTAATGATAATGAATGCATGCAGATCTGTTGTATTAATTTTATTATGTCCTGCAAACAGGTTTACGTATATTTTTGAAATACAGTTGAGAGAAACTGGTTAAATCATCTCAGATTATCATCTCAGATTATCATCTAAAATTATGCAATGTGTGAATTTCAGCTCATAACATAGGATATTTTTATATGGCTTGCAAATGTTTTGCCTTTAAACTGTAGAGGCAAATGTCTTCCCACTAAAGTAGGTAAAATTAAGTATTTTTGTCAGTTAGTAAATAGGCTACCGTTGTGCAGTGAAGGTGGAAAACTCCCTCCAGTGAGGACTAATAGTAATGTTTTGTTTTTCATTACGGGATTTATGTGTGAACCCGGTTCAGTGTCGTTGCATCACAGGCTGCTGATCTAGTTTTCCTTATCTGTGTCAAATGTGCTTGAATTTCTATAATTATTTCAAACCTGTCCTAATCCTCTAAATGATCTCAAATGACATGTTCCGATTGGAGCGACTGTCTCTCTTATCTCCCTTGTTCCCATTGCAGTTGTTTGCTGTATATATCAGTGTTTTTAGTTGAGAGGGATTTGAAATGTGACTTGTGGGGAGTGGTTTAGCCAATGGTCAGACTGGAGTTTCTGGCTTATCTGTGGGCATGTGTGTAAGTAGTTGAGGGTGTAAAGGGGATGAGTGTGTTGGATGTGCAAGTTACTCACAGTGTTGAGTCTGACGGGCCTCCCAGATCTGTTTAAATGGCCTGTTTTGTGCTCCTCTGTTATGTGCTTTCCCGTGGAGACAGGCGCAGAAGAGGAGGTATACCCCTCGTACACAGGTACCCCACTTCTGTGGCCAGCCCCAGTCCAATTGCCTGTGAGGTGCATGCCCCTCCCCCCACCCAACTGCTTCTTCGTGTTATACCTTTACAGGCTGCTTGGTTATCTGTGTGTGATGTGCAGTTAGCGGTTTGTTTTCTGTCTGCACCATAGAGAAAACCTGTGGTGGTGAAACCAGATTGGAAATAGACTAGAGTGTTAAAAAAAGCCTTTGTGTTGAAATCGAATGGATGTCTATGCTGAGTATTTGACCGTGGTTGTGCCGCATGATGGGCATACCGGCGTTAGCAACGTACTAGCTATTAACTAGCTACTCTCTCTCTCTCTCTGCAGAGGGTCTTCCCTTACGTGCTGGCCATGGTGGGGAACGGGAGCATCAGCTACGACCACGAGCGGGACGGGCGCCCCACCGAGCTGGGGGGCTGCACCGCCGTGGTCCGCAATCTCAACCACGACACCTTCCTTTTCATCAGATATGTACGCCGCAGACTGACGGTGAGGAACATCCGGGCAAACCTACCGACACCAATCAACAACAGCGCAAACAGGCACACGCACACGTATTGGCATGAGCAACTATCGCCACAGTAATCGTTTTTTATATCTGGCCGCACAGATGTGGCTCTGACTGACCATTGATATGCTCGACTGCGGTTTAGTTTAAATCTCATTCTGTGATTTCTTTACCCTTAACCGTTCTTCCTTAATCGTGCATTTAAATTTCTTCCACGCACTATGTATATGCACGTACAAGCATATATAGCTTGTGGAAGTTAGACGTAACTGTGGTGGGTGCAGTGAAGGAGGAGAGCACCTGTAGTGTGTGCAATAGTGTTTCTTTTTAGTTTAAGCTCAGGCCAATAGGAAGATCCAAAGTCATTCTTTGACGCACATCCAGATGCCTACCCTTCCAGATCATGATTGACATTGATGGAAAGCATGAGTGGAGAGACTGCCTGGATATCCCTGGAGTGCGCCTTCCACAGGGTTACTACTTTGGGGCCTCAGCTGTGACCGGAGACCTGTCAGGTACGGTCTGCACACCTCAGAGGTCAAAATGGACAGGTTTAGTTTTACGCATTATTTTTTATAATCCCAAAGATTTCAAGGTAGACAAAACTACTACCACAACCTGTACAATGTGGCAAAATACTGGCCATCTGCTTCAAAACTATTAGTCGAATAAGTGACATTTTCTTTGTAGACCACCATGACCTGATCTCTCTGAAGCTGTACCAGTTGACAGTGCTACGCAGTAAACGGGAGGAGGATGAGGAGGAGGAGGTCACCGTACCCAGTGTAGACAACCTTGAGCTGCTGAGGGGTCAGTACTTTATATTGCCCTCATGCACCCGCGCACACACTCACTCACATGCATGTCTCGCGCGCACACTCATGTCCAGCACACAACCAGCAAAGAACAAATTACAATAAGCAGTGAAAGGGTCCGTTTGTCGTTAACCCCGCTCTGGTTTTTTCTGTGTGCCTCAGGGGACACTAGTGAAAGGGGGATGAGTGGGATTGCCATCTTCTTCACCGTGCTCTTCTCCTTACTGGGCTGCTTCCTGCTGGTGGTCATCGGCCTCGCCCTCTACAGTCACTGGAATGAGAACAGCCGCAAGCGCTTCTACTGAAAAGGGGAGGGGAGCGGTCAGCTGGAGGGGGGAAACCACCGCGGCAACTGGGGGGACTGCTCGGAGACGCAGGTGAAAAAAAACAACAACAGCGAGGCAACTGGAGACGTGGCCCGGTGGGGCAGCTCTGAGGTGGAGACAGCATCGCGGAATAGCGCCCTCTTTAAGCTTTTCCTTTTCCTCACCCCCGACCTCTACTTACAGCCAGGAACATGAGGCGGAGCCAACAAGGCCCTGTTCACTCGACGTCAGACGACACAACTGTATTTCAGTCTAACATGGCCCAAAGACAAAAAGCCATTGAGCCAAATGAGTGGCCCCTCAAACACAGCTGGGCTCACCCAGATCATTACTGTGTTCTGTGTCTCCCTCTTACACTTTCTGTGTTCAGGGCCTGGAGGGTGGTTTTCTCATTTAATGGTTTGAGTGCCTAGCGGGGGACAGTTTGTCTGAGCGAACTTCAGCTGTGCTCCAGTACCAGGTGCCCATGGCAGATACGGCCGAGTGCTGCAGCTGAAGGGTTGCCCTGCTGGGGAATGTCATTACTGTTACGACCCGATGCCGCACCACTGTGCAAAACTGCGTCCTGTACCGTTAGATCGCTCTCGAAATATCCGCCCCAGGTCGCGCGGTCATATTTCCAGTGATGGAAGCAGAAGTATACTGCCCTGATTGATGTAGAGCTTTACAGTGTATCTGTCACTGGAGATGATTAAGAGGCCATCCCCTCCCCTACCAGGCCCGATGTGTTAAAATATTAATAATGGACTGTTGAAACATCCCAGACTTTTTTAGTGGGAGTGAGCACGTCTTTTGTATAATGATGTAAATTATAAACATAGTCAATAAACAGTTAGTAGGCAAATCACCAATCACCATCTGTAAAGATAAATACTAGGTTCTTATGGTGGTGTTTCTTTTGATGTCAAAAATAAGTAACATAAAAAATGTTAATGTGCTAAATTTAAATCTTTAAGGATGTATTCTCAGTTTTTGGTGGAAATGTGAATGTAGGAATGCATGGTGGGGTGAATATCATTAGCTGCTTTTAACCACTTTTCCTTTTTCTGTAATGTACGTGACTAAGAAAAAAGGGGTAGGTGATGCCTTTCAAATTATCCCTGGGATCTGAAGTTCTCTTTTAGCCCCATATGCCATGGCTACAAACCCTACATGTGAAAATTGAATGAAAGCCTGCATGTAAAAACTACAAATTGTTGCAGCCTTGTAATACATATCTTGACTTCTTTTCACACTCTTGCTAGAGGGTTAAACTACAATACGGGCCTTAGACTGGATGGTCAGTCTGGAGGTACTCTCTGTCTGGTGAATGAACTAGAAGGTATCCCACCCCATATTTTCTCTTTGTGTGCATATGTGTGAGCTTGTAGCTGTGGCCTGTGTCTTTTTTCTATCTGGTGCTTTGGCCTGTAAAGTCACAGACACACACCAAAAGCCTTGTCATTTAGCTGCCACAGAGCATCCCCCCCCCCCCACCAATAGCAAGAGTGTGGATCTACCAAGAAACGTTTAATTCAAAGATGAAGAAAGGACTGTACGTGAGCCTGCTCATGAAAAAGCCGTTTCTTACAGTAGGAAAGGTTGCTAGTAGGAAAAAAAAAACTGGAATGGCACATTTTTCAGTTCATATTTAAATTATTTATCCTTTTAAATACTTCAGTAAGTTGAGTCCAGTAGAAACCAGCCATTTTTTCTTTTGAAATGTTTGTGCCTGGCCTTAGTCCAAGGGAATTCTTTCTTTGGAGACTCCAGAAAGTTGTCTCTAATTTGTTATTATGACTTTAAACATAGCAGAGCCAAGTGCTACTAGGACTGACAAAGCTCTACCGAACAAATTGCAATTTTTCAGAGCTCTGGAATACCCGTGAATCAGAACTTCTGATGCCTGATGACAGTTTGTGCTAAATGGTTTATGTGTGTTTGGTAGGGAAATTTATTTTTAAAAAGTTTGCCATTAAAAAGGGGGTATGTTACTCTTTGCGACACATGCCGCGTCTCGGGTATGATGATGGGTCAAGTCTGCCTGGAGGAATGCTCTGATGCAGCCAAGACTTGCCACTAGTTTTCAAAACCTTGAATGTAAAAGCTTTGTTTACTGTAACTACATGGGTTCTGTGTAGCTATGAAAAGTGCACTGATTTACTTGCATTTCCTCATTGCCATTTGGTTTTCAGTGTGGTAGACTGCATGATGGCTTGCGAACTTTGTCTATGCACAATATCTGTCCTTATATCACCTTCCTTTGGTTCAATAAAATATTTTTAATTTATGCATATTCTATTACCCATCAAGGTGTTCCTGGTCAATTCCCGTCTTTTATTTCTTAAGGCAGCACTGTTGGCCATGAACACTGGTCATGATTTCCTGTTAGTGAGGGAAAGTGGCTGCTGGCCTCAATCCCGAAAAGCCCCCAGAGCTTTTATAAGTGGGGGGATTTGTTTTAGTTGTGGTCAGCTATTAAAGTTTCTGTAAATCACAGGTACTATGAGGGAAAAAAACCTGTATACTTGCATACAATACAAATATAATTCTGTGTTACAAAAATGTTTTCACTGGCGTTATATTATAATATATGGTTATACATAAATGTCATACACCACTTATTTCATCCTTAAAAAGATCTAGACAATTTAGTCCCATTAAAGTTGCATGGCAGTGAAATTAGCTGCTATAAGTATGCTTGAACGCTCATCCACCCTCCCTTTTACAATGCACTGCAACTGATGGCTTCAGATACAATGGCGAAGGCTGCCATTTTATTTCCTAAGGTCAGCTCAGTGTCATGGAGCAAAACAAGCTACGGTTTTCTTTTCGTCACCACCTCACAAGGTTCGTTCCAAGGACAGGGACATTACACGCCACAACACAGTGGGCATTTTGTGTTCCAATGCATGTTTTATTTTTGTAATAAAACAAAGTCACCATCCAACACTACATAATGAACTACAAAGCAAATTAACCGACTACACATTTAAATAGTTATAGTTTTGGCTTAACCAATTTGATGGGCAATAACAAGGAAGAGTGTGGAAGTTCCTAAAGTCCGTCAGTATATCGTTTTTTGAGACAGCCGCCCAGATGAAAGAAGCAGCACTTGTGCGGGGATGGCCGAGCACCAGCAGGTGTCAACCACAGTAAAAGCAGCGAGTAGCGCTCGGCACCAAACGCCGCCGCTTTGACAGTGCAGACAGTCGTGCAAAATGGCTGAGGTAAAAAGGTCATCGGCACGCCAGGGTATCCAACGTAGAAAAAGAAGGAAAAAAAATCAGGTTTATCAGTCTGTGTTCAGGGAATGGCAGCCAGACATACAAACCCAGCGGTGATCTTTCTCCCAGAGGCGGCGCTGCCTCGGGCCTTTGCCACACATAGCAGTGGGAGCCGCGATTCTCCCGGGGCTCTGTACAGTTCAGTGAACCAAGAACAGTATTGCATGCGCTGAAAACTGGAAAACAAGAAGTCACACAGTTGCAGTAAGTATCACTGGGTCAAGAGCTTTGCATAGATTGTTAGGATGTAAGACAGTACTGGGGTGCATTGCAGAAATACAGAGGTAGAGTGGAGGTGAGGGGGGGAGGGAGGGTGCCGTGCCTATAACAAACGTCCTCAGGACACCAGGATCAGGGGACAATTTCACAATTGGGAATACTTTGTAATTCAGCACACCGTGTTCTGGCAGTGTCTCCTAAGACCACAAAACAAATTGTGTTGGCACGTGCGCTGGTTTCGAGCTTGTCTACCTGAGAAAGGGCACAGAAGATGAGAGGGGGAAGCAGATAAAGGAAATCACAGCCGCAATCTTTTGCTTGCAAAACCGGATCACACGGGGAATGGACTCCACACGTACTAACTATTGCTTTAAACAGACCCAAATTGATCTACAAATCTAGTATTTTTGTCCTCCATAACAGGAGATTGCTCCACAGGAAGAAAAAAAAAAATAGACAAAGCAAAAACATTCATGAATGTGTTTATTAGCCCTTTTTTTTTTTTTTTTTTTTTTGGCTCGGTAAACATGTTACCACTGCGATCTTTTACAGAAGAAATCTCGGCTAGTAGAAGGGTCATCGGTCAAGGGTCATGTCCCTAAATAGCTTCTTCTCACATTAAAAAGTAATTCCTTTATATTGCTTTAAACATGCACTTGAATATTTACATGTTTTATGATACATCTCGAATCAACACAACCAAGTAAACCGCTGCTGGCGGACTAGAGCTTTTCTACAGAAAACTCATTGCTTCCGGCTTCATATCTCTTCAAAGTTCAAATATCTTATTGAACCTTAATAAAAAAGAGTGAGGCCATGAATGAAGCTTTAAAAAGACACAGGTTTAGGCATTCAGGGATTAATAGGTAGGCTCCCTGAAAAGGAAAGTTTATCCATACATCTGGGAGTCGAAGGCCCGAAATGTGTCGCCTGTTAAAGCATCTGAAACGGCACTCCATTAAAAGTCAGTGCAACCCATCCCAAAAAATAACAATAATAGTTCCGTATTTTAAGCGCCAGGCCACAGGTTAGGAAACCGTAAGAACGTTATAGTTCTCTCAAAACAAAATGACCACTTATACGTGACTAGCCATATTCAACCTTACTACAAGGTAAGTCTGTTAAATCTAATTTTTCTTTTGCACGTTGACACACTGCATTCACCCTAATTGTTTTAAGTCATTGTTGGAAGTCACACATCACTATTCCACATACCTTTTTCCTGCTGTCAATACAAGCAACACTTTTTTGTGCTTTTTGAGTGTCACTGTCAATTTCATACTACAAGTTTTACAATTCCTGCAGCTGGAAGAGCCCCACCCCCTACACACACACACACACACTCACTCACACACACACTTACAAACACACAGTGGCACTAGTGCAAAGTAAGATGAAGAGGGGAGATGCGATTTACGCAGGACACATGGTAGAGGCATCACCTCCATTCCCAGCAAAACTCAGTGCATATTTTAGTGGTCTGGGATGGGGTGCTGCACAGAATTCCAGGGCCAACAGTATGACACTGTAGGGGGGGGGGGGGCGTTCAACTTTTATAACAAGTATACCACAGTCCCTTAAAAAGGGCTTTGTTTATTATATTGGCATCAACCAAGCTAATGATTCAAATGAAATTATAATGAAAGCACTAGTCTGGGCTCTGCGCCTGACTTACTCAGTGCACACACCACTGAAGCCACAGCCATGGCTCCAAAGCCCACCGTTGGTTAAACAACACTTCATCCCCATGGGTGACGTGTATTCAAGACATTGTTTCTATGCGCCATTAGGGTGACAGTCGAGATCCACTCTGGTTGATTCTGACACTGTAAAAACCCAGAAAATAACAGCGTAGATGATGTTCTGGCTTTAAAGCTGCTCATCTAATTCCACTGTATGGACCCCAGGCATAAGCCACACCCACTGACTGTCCGCAACTGTCGACACTGGTCACGAGTCTGTCCCGCAAAACAGGAAGAACAATCGACACCCTTCTAAGTTCTTATTCCCACCTCGGAAAGGAAAACAATATCCCTTACGTGCGAAAACTATTCTCTATGGGATATTTGCGTGCAGCTGTACACTATAATCTAAACCTCGCACAGATAAAACTTACAACCAGCTGCTATCCCTGCAAAGGCCAGGTTTCCAAAACAAGAGGAACGAGGACAAAAACACCCCACCCCCCACTCCATGGCATTATCCCATTATGATTCCTGTGTGCTGAAGTCACTGGGTAAGGAACTGAAACGGAAGGACCAGCAGAAAATGCTTCTTGTTGAAGCAAGAAGTACGGGACAGTCTCTGTGCGAAAACATTACATCACCCCAAAAGTCTTTCACCAATTTCAGCTCAAAAGTTCCACCCCCCAACGTGACTGGGTCCCATCTCGTTCTGCATGGGCAAATTCTGCATGGGAATTAAACTACCCCAAACCTTCGGCACAAAATTACAAGTTAAAAAATGTTCATTTGGCCATCCTCATTATCATCCTCCCTACGACTGAACAATTTTGACAAAATAAAGCCATCTGAAAGTCTAACTCGGGGTTTGTACTTATGTTGACTATGATGAGGTGATTGGGCAAGTCCTCATCGAGTCACGATGTTAATAATGACAATAACGACAACAACCCATTTCCTCACTCCCTCTGGAGCGGCTACCGCAGTTGTACACAGAGGCTTTTCTCAGACCAGGCCATCACCACAGCGGTTGGCGGTGTGCTCGGGCTGAGTTCTCAAGGGTCGATTCTTGGGTCTGCTGCTGTGGCGCTCCGGGCAGCAGTCCCCCCCGGTCCCCTGGCACAGACGCTCGTCCTCCTCGGGCCCCGAGTCTCCGTCCACATCCAGCCGGCACACGCACACCTCAATCCCGGAGTCGCCCGTCACATGCCTGCGCCGGGAGCCCGGCTCCTCCGAGGAAGGAGCTCCGGGTGGCCCCTCCCCTGCCGCCGGTTGGCTGGGAGCCGACACCTCGCCGGCGGGTTCGGGCAAATCAGCAGCTCGGTCACTGGTCAACTCCAGAGTCACAGGTGCCACCAGAGGGGCAATGGGCAGGGGGGCAGTGGTGGGGGCCTCTGGAGGAACCTCGGAATAAGGTGGAGGGGGAGTTGGTGGGTGGCCAACAACCTCTTCATAGTCTGGTAGCTTGCAGTCTGTCCAGAACCCTAACAAAGAGGAAACGGGGGGGGGTATTCAGGACCCAGTTAATTTAGATAACATGATCAATGAGAGCTGTGTTGGACAAAAGCGGTCAAACCCGAAAAACAATTTAGGGTTTGATTACTCCAGCTAGTTAAACATACGTCATACCGTTAGTACTTCCTGTAATTTCAAACGAATAATCTAGAATGGAACATCCAAGGACATGCTTAAAAATACATTTATACAAGTATATAAGCAGTGGGATATTTGGTGATGGTACCCTGCAGACCCATCAATAACCACCCCTTTCGTCTGGTTAAGGACAGTGATCCCAAAAGCGAGGGCATTGTTGACGGAAGCAACTGGGCGACTCACGCAGGTTGAGGGGAGGCGGGGCGATGAAAGAGCTGGAGGCGCCCTGATAGGCCATCAGGCTGATCTCCCGCTGACGCTGCTCCTGCTGCAGGCGCATCTTCACCCGCCGGTGGCGGTACGCACAGCAGCAGCTCAGCATGATGATGAGGGTCCACACCAGCCAGAACCCTGCGAAGACCCAACCACAGTCGCTACGGCACCGCCTTCTGCAGCACTGGGGAGTCAAGGCCTCGCTCGTTTTAACCTAGCCGTGGACGGCCAAGGCGTCATTCTGGAAATCGTGCCACTTAATTGCAAACACATCTATGAAAGATGAACATGTGTTTACATACAAGTCCCTATGAGGCCATAATATGAAAAATGGCAGGTTAAAGCTCAATTTGAATGCATTGACACTTCATACTTCACCACGGCAGAAGAGGAAAACTGAGCTAAACTTACCCACCACACACCATCATATCTGATTTGACGTACATGACATAGGAACACATTAAACAGTACTTTGAACAACTGACACAGCTTTCTTGGCACGTTTGGAGAAAATCGGTTATTAAGAAAGTTCTTTAAAGAAAGCCGAATGGAAGGGTGGAGAAGTGCAGACGTACACCACAGTTCGTAGTAGTAGGTGCAACACTCCGTCTCGCCACAGCAGTAGCCCATCTCGCAGCGATACTGCTCATTGTTCACCCCAAAACAGAACTCTTTCCCCTGTACAACACAGAGCAGAACACAATATACACTCAAGGGTGAGAATACAGAAAGAGGGAAGGGTCACATCTCAGTGAAATTTTTGGGGGAAAATAAAAAAACAACATGTGACCTAAGCCTTTGTCTCCATTTAATCGGGACATTGACTATAGGCAAATATCCCATTGTTGTTTCATCTTGCTGTAACAAAACTAAAAAAGTTTTTTAGTTTTGAATTTGAAAAATATATATATATACATTTGGAAAATTATAATTAACGCTTTTAATTGCCTTACATGAATTCAGTAGATTATTGGTTAAGGATTTAAGAACTAAATAATAATGACAAAATGGGTTACCAGCAAGCAAAAAAAAAAAAAAAAAAAAAAAATGTATTGTACCCAGGACATCTCTAACGTTACGTATGTGGAGGGGAGGGAAGTATAAAACGAACAAAATGTAACCATTACTACGCCCGTGTAGTTTAGGGCAAAAAAAGACAATTGTACGAAAGTATGGATAACTATAAATTATGTTACAAACTAACGTAGTACCAAAGCTTCCACTTCATGAAGAATCAACGACTAGATTATTATTTATTTAAATTTTATTTTTTTTAACGTAACTTGTGGCACATTGCAACAACAATTTTTCTTCTTTTCGGAATTACAGCTAACCCTTGTTTATTTTTCAATGTTCAAAGTAGCACAGATGGAAAGTTATCTAGCAAGCTAGCCTAATGCTATCGATAACGGTATTAACATCGTTAAAGACCCTAAACTGGTGAAATCATACCAAATAACCGCTCGAATTTGTTCAATAATATAGGGGAAAATAGCTAGCCGACTACCCATTAATAAACAAGTGATTAATAGCAAAGAAAAATCTGACGTCACTGAAGTTGTATGGTCAAGTTCCTTTGTGAGAATAACAAAACGCACAATAGACGGCCTATTAATAGCTAAGATCCACGGTCTAAACTGAACGCTCGCGCACAACCTCGAAACCATAACGCAGCCTTACCTGCACTAGACAAGTCCCGCTGTAAAGCAGCCCTACAATGGGTCCCAGTGTTTTCTGCGGCATCTTTCTAAGTTGCTAGTCGAAGATACAATCGTGATCATATAGATAAAATTCTAAATTTTTAACCAATGAATTGAATTATCACTATAACGCTCGCTATACGGATGTCTTTCTGACTAACTACATCATTTTTTTTTGTTCTAACGGGAAGCTTGCACACTGTTTCCCCCGGAGACATATGACCTCACGACCAGCAGAGGGAGACACAATGAAACACGACAGGTGTAGAGTTAAGTTATCTAGCGAATTAAGATCGTTTTTTGCGGCCAAATAAATTATTAAATTTGGCCGCAAATAGCATGTCATGTCATTATGTCATTTAAGCGAGTTGCTGTGCCTGCTATACAACTCTTGGACCAATGTTGATGGTTAGGGTTTGATTGTTCTTTTCTCAGAAGCTGAGATTGATTCATATATGATCACATTAAATAGTTAAAACGATTAACAATATTTAAATAAACGCATTTTAACCTAACCATATATTATCCTATGAGGTTTCACTGTTATGTAGCTTTGTTAAAAAGAAATAAAACGTTTTATTTTAAATACACTCTCGTTAAAATGTTCATTAACTAGAGATTCAGTATTTGGGTTTAGACACAATTGCCTATAGTGCAATGCTCTTATGTAAAAACATACATATAATATCTAAATTAGGTGGTTTGCGTGAACGTGAACAGGTCTACATATTAATCATGTAATTTTTCCTTTGAGTCATACCTCTGACTTTACCTTTATTTTTGAAGATGTACATTGTGCTGACCCCTGTTTGAAAGTGGTAAGGAAAGAATCCTAAAGTTTTAAAGACAACCCTCAACAGCAACCAGAGACATTTCTAAAGAGTTCAAAAGCGAGCAGCTTTGCTTAACTCCTTCGTTTCGTCTCACTCACAGGATAGGCGCGCTGGTAACAAATAATATTGTTGACGTAAAAGTAACAGCGACACATTAAGGTACTGTTGACACACGGTCATGCCAACACGACACTCAACACTGCCCTCCATCATGCCTATGCCTCTTAGTTTAAGCTGATAAAATAAGCAGGACTCAGGGCTGCTTGAAGTAAATGTAATTTACACTTTCTTTATCAATACTGAGAGAACAATAATTTAGCAATTCAACTCAGGGACTTAAAACTACGTGGTCATGACCGAACGTGAGCTGCTCACATCTCTCCTGTATTGGAGCTGCAGCTGCAGTGGCATCAGACGGTAGTGCTAATGCATCTAACTACAGAAATTCACGGGTAGATTTGAGCTCATAGTTGGCGATGACGGCAACTTTCAGAGACCGCTGACATATGAAGTAGTACTGTCAGTAAGCAAGAATGTGGCCTTCCCATGCTGACTGACATTAGTGTGTAACTTAAAAGTGTTAAATGTTCTATCGTTATCATAAATAAATATAAATTGGAGAGTAATAAAAATATATATTTTTTTATCAATATTTTCCTTTTAATTATGTTTTTTAATAACTTTCTAGCTGTAGTTATTTTATTAAGATCATTTACTTGCTAGCTACAAAAATATCAACCAGAAATTCTTAACCCGGATTCTAGTTTGAGTACAATTGTATTTGTTGTTATTGAATGTTTATAACTTACTACAATGAGACAAATGTTGCTCATAAGAGCCGTGTCATTTTTTCCCCATTGTAATTCTAACCAACTGACGCAACTCTGGAGACTGCACGAAAGTATAATGATGCTGCAGTACATAAATACAATGAAAGTGTACGTGAAATTAAAAATATTAGGATGTAGTTCCCCTGCTGACTGGAAACGTACTTGAATGACGAGAAGCGACGCGTAACTATTTACAAATACGTCACGGCTTCCATAGTTACAGGAAACTAGGCAGCTGGAGTGAGCCTGGAATTGAATTGGAGGGTAGTCGATACTATATATTCAGTCTTTACAGTAACCGGCAGACCCAACCATGGTGAGTAGTTTGTTTTTTGGTTAGATTTTAACCGTTGACTTATAATGTATCTATTACTGCAGAAATAAATTCCGTCAATACATTTTAATAATGCGTCGTTTTCCAGACAAGCTGTTCTTGTCCTATTCCTGTATCCAGCTAACGATACTTTCCAGGATAGACGATGTCGACTCGATAATGGTTCAGTACCAGCCTTTTTAAGCGTGAAGACAGCTAGGCAGTTTTAATAACGAATGCCTGTACTTTAATCAATGTCATGTTAATCGGCTAGGCTCTTCGAAACGGCATGCTTTAAAACGTATACCTGCAAATGCAAGTGGATCATTTATTTGCTGGAGGTAGCGTTCGTTGCGGATGTTGCAACAGTTCGCTAGCTAGTTGAAAAACAAAGAGCTCTCTGGCCGCCACTCTAGGTATAATTTCTGGAAATCATGCCTGGAGAGGGGGCCAGGGAGACCCTTCATCTACACTTGTTGCGTAAAATCTTAGCATCATTCTTATTAAAAAAAAGTAATACGAATCTTGTTTAGTCAGGTGTTAAACTCTTGGCCTGTGCAGATATATTAATATTTACTTTGCTCATTTGTATTCAGTGACTGTAATATGAATTAATCAGATCAGTTAATGTGTGTCTGTGTGTTTTTCTCTTTGAGAGAGCACATGGCATTACCAAAAACATAAACATTTTGGGTACTTATGGTACTGACTGGTATACCATACACCTGTGACATGAATATGTATCATTGGACATGCATGATAACATGTTACGGGTCTTCAGAATTCCTCTCACAGGGTTACAAAGTAATCTACTATACAAAAATACAGGTTTAATTTTTGGTAAGTTGCATAAACAAACAACTGATAACTATCCATAATATACTCACCATATAGATCGTCCAGCTATCACATACTGTTCAGATTACCAGCTACATAATAAAATGAGATTTTCTGATTGTAAACTGGTTGTTTTGGCCTTTTTTTAAAAATTTGTTTTGTTTTTTGACAGATGTCCAAAAGAAAGTATTGGTATTTATGAGAATATTATTTAGAGAAGCTCACAGTTTAGGCATATTTGTAATATCTCTCTTTGTATCTTTGAAGTCTAACCTCAAGATCTACAATTTTGGCTTTCTGTCCCACGGTGGCTTAAGTATCCAATCAAAGGTCTAATTTAGTTCAGCGCACACTATGTAGGCCATAACAAGAGGCTAAAAGCTATACGCAAGTTAGAGCCAATGGCTGTAAGATGAGCCTCTTGCAGTCGGAGTTCTGGCTCCCATGATTAATCCCAGCCAATCCCATTCACACCAGGGCTTTATGTGATTGACAGGGATTGTGCTAGACCCTTCGATTTTTTTTTAGCTGTTGTGTCAATTCAACAATTTTTTTTTTGTAAAAATTTTTTTTTTTTGTCACCTTGCTACAAAGTGATTTCTAGAATGAAATATTTAAAAAACAATAATGATTACAAATACTGATTACTAGAATACCGTTTTGTAATTCAAATCCTGAGCAAAACCTGATCAGGTTCCGAACATTTTCTTGAAGGGATGTTTTAAACCGTTATAGAATTCCCTATTGAACCTTGCCATTAAAAAAGAATAGCTGGGCTCCAGTGTCTAGTGTCACTCTGAGCCCCTGGTTCCTTCTTGCTGTCTAAGGATTTTCTAAGGAAAGGTTGCGTGTACTTTTGTAGTCTAATCTTACAACTGTGGCTACTCTGTCAATTGGATTTATTGGAACTAGCAGATTGGATGTCAAGGGATGTGCTTGGCGAACAGTCTTTTGCTGAACTGTGTCATCGACAAAGAATGTTGATAGATTATTTTTCTCACTAAATGAAAGTGTAAAAATTCTGACTTGTCATTTAATTTATTTAAAATATTTTCTTCAGATGACGAAGGTACAATTTGCTATAAAAAAAAAAACATTTAATTCCATTTGTGAAATATCAGGCAGGATGCGTGGTTCTTTTTATTATTAATTTTAAATAATTTTAGTTTTTTTTCCTCATTTTGGAATTGGCATTTGTGCTAACGTATCTTAGCTCATCGCCACCAGTCCAACCAAAACACAAGAGGAGGGTGAGAGTAGTATGAGTAGTCTCCTCCAATGCTGTTGACTTCCACCCATTCGTCCCTTTTACAGCCTGTATGAGAGGTTCAGCAGAAAGCTGAAAGAAACACGATATAACCCACTCCAGCCCACTCTGTCAATTGTGTGTCGCCTCTCTACTCTCCCAATCAGCAAATGACTGTCTAAAATTAAATAGATAAATAAATAGTTCATAGCCCTTGGCATCCATAGGAATGTACTATTGGCTCATTGCGTATAATGTGTGTTGGATTCTCCCCTAACTGAGTTTGTAAGTGTGGCCGCTGGCAGCTCCCTGCACAGCTGTGTGGCCTGTGCAGTGAGCACTGATGCACGGAGTCCAGCAAAATTTCAGACCTCGATGACCACCACTGGGCATGTGCCGTTCCGTAGGGCTTGCTGTCCATCTTACGGAAGCTGAAGAGCTCTCCGGATCAGGAGGTACGAATCCTGCTGCTCGGGCTCGACAATGCGGGGAAAACGACCCTGCTCAAACAGCTGGCATCTGAGGATGTGAGCCACATCACCCCCACTCAGGTAATGTGCGCACACACACAAACGTGCGCAGGCGAAATATGTGCACAAGACAAACACAGTCACGTTTCACTCATACACAGGCGTTGTACATCCACAACACAAACACACTCATGTTTCACTCATACACAGACATTGAACATCCACAAGACAAACACAGTCACGTTTCACTCATACACAGGCATTGTAAATCCACAAGACATACACACTCACGTTTCACTCATACACAGGCATTATACATCCACAAGACAAACACACTCACGTTTCACTCATACACAGGCATTGTAAATCCACAAGACATACACACTCACGTTTCACTCATACACAGGCATTGTACATCCACAAGACAACGCACGCACACACACACACACACGCGCGTTTCCCTCATATGCAGGCATTGTACAAGCACGTGACGCACATACCGGATTAACGTCACCCGTGTTGCTCTGCAGGGCTTCAACATCAAGAGTGTCCAGTCGCAGGGCTTCAAGCTCAACGTATGGGACATTGGTGGCCAGCGAAAGATCCGACCCTATTGGAGAAACTACTTTGAGAACACAGATGTGCTGGTGAGTCTTAGGGGAGACGCCATATTGGAAATGTCACACTCAGGAAACAGCAATGTAAACCCAGTATTGGAGTTACTCTAGAGCCTACAAAGTAACATTGTGTTGTAGAGCCCATACAATCATATTAATGAACAATGATACTACAATACTATATTGAGACACCATATTGAGTACTGGGGACTGTACCTCAAAACCCAAATCTTTGGGCTCCCCTGGTGTAGAGTGCATTTTCAGCAGTAATATGGTGTGTTAGGCAATGTTTATTTAGCCATTTTGATCAACTGCAAGTACAGACCTTTGCACTCCCTGGCCGAAAGATTAGGGAAGAACTATATTTATTTTTAGCAAAGCTTACACTTACTGACTTAGTGTCAAGACTTAATATCATTTGAATATAGTCCTAATCAAATGTGTAATAAGAAAACACTGTGGCGATTGAAATAGGATCGAGGTAGGCTGTGATCAAAGCTGCTGGATTGCAGATTTGAATTCACTAAATAAAAAATAAACTGTCAGAAACATGTAACTATGGGAACATCCCTTGATCATGAATAATGAGGATCAAAAATTCAAGACCCCCCCCCCCTCTAAGTTAAAGAGCCAACAGCAATACGGGCTTGGGTAGTTAAATTGGCCGGTTTTCTCTATTCTCACTGGTAACTGGCATCGCCTATCAACTTGCACCTGTTAGCTGGCAGGGCCATCGAGAGGGACATGCCTCTCCTCCAATCAGCACTGAACATTTAATTCGGCCTGCAGAGTGGAAAAGTAACAGGGTTCGAAAGCGACTTGGATTGGATGAGACTAGTTGCACTCCCTCACCCCCGCCATGGGTGGCAGTAGGATTTGTGGCGACGAGCCAAGATGCATTTACTTAATTTATTCAGTTCCAAATCGGGGAAAAATCACAACTGGTGATTGCAAACTAAAATTGTTTCTTTTCTGACCTCTCTCTCCACTTTTTCCCCACAGATCTATGTGATTGACAGTGCAGATAGGAAACGCTTTGAGGAGACTGGCCAGGTAAGAATAGCTCAGCCTGAGGGTGCACAGTAGAGGTGACAAGATCTATTGTTTAAGCCCTTTCTCTGCCACTGTGGGCATTTATTACACGCCACTAGGCAGCCTGATTTACCTGCAGAACTGTGGCTTACTTGCGTTGAATCCCATGAGTTTACCCACAACTATTCACAGCTTGTAGTTGGATGTAAAGAGATTATTGGCAGGCTTTTATTATTCCAGGACTTTTTCTCCTGCCCCATGCTATTGTGAGAACAGTGGAATTTTGGCCAGAAACACTTTATTTGATTTATTTTCTTGAATGACTGCTTTTCACCGCCCACAGTTGTAGGAGCAACTGAGGTCAGGTACCTTCCTCAGCACTGTGTTCTGTGCCTCACCAGCGCTATCACTAGTGTCTCAAGAGAAATTCACCACAACTATAGCCAGTGTCAAAAGTATAGTAACTTATACTGAATCTCACACCTACAATAAAGATGTTTCTCCTTTTTGTGGGGATGGAAGGTTATAATTTACTCTGGCCATTTCAATCCCTCTGTCTTTCTCTCTCAGGAGCTGGCCGAGTTGCTGGAGGAGGAGAAGCTGAGCGGGGTTCCTGTGATGGTTTTTGCCAACAAGCAGGACCTAATGACGGCGGCCCCAGCCGCAGAAATTGCCGAGGGGCTCAACCTGCACATCATCCGGGACAGAATATGGCAGATACAGGCCTGCTCAGCAGTGACCTCTGAAGGAGTGCAGGTAACACACACCCGACAGGTGTTCACCCTGCACATAGCTAATACGGCTTACGTTTCGCACCATACCCATTTGTAGCAGTGCAGATTAAGGATCATTTCACAATGGTGGAACAGCTGCAGTGACTCTCTGTCTGTATTCAAATCTGCAGGATCCATGGTCATTCATTAAACTGCTGATCATTTAACATAAACCTACAGAAAATGGTTAACAATTTGGATTTTTGATAGTTACTTCAAAAAACTGTTTCTTTTCTGAAAGGGTTATTTTAGCAGCAGGAAAGTGTTTGATGATGGCGTTAGGAATGACAGGAAACGTACACTGCCGTACTGACAATCTGTTCATCTCTGTGTCGGTGTAGGATGGCATGACCTGGGTATGCAAGAACATAGCCGCCAGGAAGAAGTAACCTGAGGATGAGGCTAAGCAGGCTCAGACCTCGTACTGTACAATCTTTACCATCTGAGCTGAAGGATTACAATAAAGGGATAAATAGTATTTATTTTTCATAAATGGACTGCGGTCCTTGTCTTATTGCAATCCCGTGGAATGATTGTTGTGATCATCATAGTTTAAGACTGTTATCATTGAGATGTATGATAAAGTAAGTTATTAGAGATTAAGTTTTCATATATACGCACACTGACTCTGTTCAGTGCAGTCAGTTTCTCTGTACTTCACAGTTGATCCTTCAATTCAGCGATGGGTCATTGGGGAAAGTCTCCTGACTTTTTAATGTGGTGCAGATAAGGATAACTTCACCGTATTTCTGTAGAATTGTGAATCTGACTGCCCCCTGGCTTCATTTTCTATATTTCGTTACCTTTTAACTTTTTTTTCTTGCTTTCTTTTTATGAAGGGCTGTTTGACGTTACTGATGAAGATGTTTAGAATCTGACCGGTTTTGTAACAAATAAACAGCTGAATTGAGATTATGTCCCTTGTCACTTAAAAACCCTGTTTACATGAAAGACAGTGTCCATTAATGTCTGTAATCTGATAAATGGGTGGGAGCAAGGACGTAACTGCCACTATAGATGAAGTGAGTGTTACATGGCCATGTGACACAACTTCGGGGGCCACAGAATAATGAGTTGGCACCACAGTGCTCTAGTTTTCATTTTAGCTTTGTACAGTACATGGAAAGGTAATATTTAATTTGCAGCATTTGACAAGAGAAACATTTGTGTAAGTGCTTGACCATTTCACTAATGCTGTAGGCCAGAGTTACACATGAGTGCATTTGTTTAATGATGAACTGACTGTGATTATAAGACAATGCTACAGCCCTACTAGGCACTGGTGGGAGTATTTCTCTATCCCAACCATTACTTTCACGCTGTTTTCTGTGCAGGAGTGTGCTCAGATGATGTAATTCTTATTTGTATTACAGCAGCACGTGAAGATTTTAGGCAGCCATGTTTATACACTAGAGGGCAGCATTTGTCTACTATAAACTAGTCACCTCAATTTAGACTTGTTTGGTATAATTATGTTTTGTTATAAATTCATATTTTTGAGGATTTATTTTGCATAGAAACTCGTGTATTCATTCAAGCAATGAAATCTAAGTAGGGGGAAACTGTTTTTTAAGTAGTTACAATATGTTTCGTTCAATAAGGGCAGATGGTACTTCATCTTTTTTCTGGTATAGTTCCAAGATTTCCAAGGTTTCTTTTAACTAATAAACTGATGAAAGAACTGTGAATAATATGGTCATACCTTCCCAAATTAAGGCAAATGCAGAATGTCCCCACCTAACAGTGAACTCCTCACTACAGTCCTTCACACAAACCTGCACATACAGCAATTCATTGCAATACCACAGCAATTCAATTACTTGACTTTACACCTTGTTCACCATGATTTACCACAAAGCAATTGCACTTTGTCTTTTACCCAAACCTGTCCTGTCAACTGGGGCTGAATGCTCTGCTGTGTCCGCATATAGGGCATTTACATAGAACCCTTCTCTCAGACCCTAATAGGTCCCCGGTACAATTTGCATTTATATAGCCCTCTTCATACCAACATGATTTGGGTGCTTTGCCTTGATAAAAACAAAACTACTCTGGCCTTGACCTACAATATTCAGTTGTGCCTGAGTCTCTGATATTAGCTTGGGTGGGCTTAATAACAAAGAGTCCCTTAGTCCATCTGAATGAAAATGACTACAGAGCGTTCAGGCTGACCTCAAGGTGATGCCCACTCTTCAACGCTAGGAATATGCATGGACTTTGAAAAAGGCATTGTAAACTGAAACGGGACAGTCGTTCTTTTCTCAGTTTACCACAAAATATTTTTTTATTTAATTTAAATAAAATTAATTAAGGGTCCACTGTTTTTCTTCAAATGCACACCCTGAACAAAATAAATGTAAAAAGTCGACTGGTGCTTAAGATTGGACAAAGGTGTCTTAGTGAGGCAGGTGTTCAAATGATATTGTCATACTGAAATGTTGGACCCTGGGAGTGTGTTGGTGGGGAAGGTGCTGTGATTGACTGGCTGTGACTGCATTCTGCTGCAATCCAGAGATGGAGGCACAAAACAGTGCTGTCCCAATCAGCCAGAGTTGTTCTGTTGCAAGACACAGGTCTCCGTTTTTTAACAAGAGTAATACATCCACGAAGCTGTTCTGCAAAGATCAGTGGTAAAATTTACATAGGTAGGTTTAGGTAAACACAAATTTCAAAACAGAACCAACTTTCCTAATCCTACAAATTTGAGCTAATTCTAAAATGATTGAATATATTCTGATGATGTTAAAATGTGTTAATCAGAAGTCAGTGCTGACAAACTGACGTGCTAAAATTCTGCCCATTTTAGTGGGCTGTGATTATATAATGTCCTCTGTGACACTAGGCAGAAAAAGTGGGAGCTGCCATGCGAGACAAGTAATAAAATCTCCCTCCAGACATTGCCCATTCTCATCATATTACTTAATCATTAACATCTGATCCCCAAAATGCAATAAAAAATAAATAAACAGCACTCAATTACCATAGATATAGAAGTCATTAGTACTAAGAGTTCTCCCCTAGAAGAGCTCCTTAACAAGATCACCAAGTGAAAGTGATGCAAGCAACTATAAACCCAAAAATGTTGGAATTATGCAAAAAGGAAATAGCGTCAGTTAAGCAATCAGACTTTGCTACTTTCACTGCTAACCCCACAGAAAGGAAAGGCAACCAGGCCTGCAGTGGGCCATAAATCATGGGAGTTTCCCAGCCTCCCAGCCCAGTACGCAAGCCTCCTACTCAAGGGAAACGCAAGACAGATTGACAGAAGTGTGAGAGAAAGAATGAGAGAGACTCTGACTTAATTAAAATGTTTTATATTACATACTCTCAGTTCCCATTCCCAGATACTCATCTGAACGCTTATCTCTCAATTACATTGGTGTGTTTGTTTGTTTGCTTGTGTGTGTGTTTGTGTCTGTATGTCTGTGTGTCTGTGTACGTGTGTGTGATCCTATTCTAAGCCCTCCAGCCATGTGACATTTCCGCCCTCAATGTTCCATCATTGTTTGCGTTCAGTCTTTTTATCATTTGTTTAACCACTGACCCCTCACCTCTCCACACACAGACCGGCTCAATAACACACCCACCACTCCACACAGAAACCCACTCACAACACAGTGACCACTCCACAGAGACTAACATCACCAAACACTGACAACTCAACACAAAAACTAACTGACCCTCCTCTGACTGTTATCATGGTCTGAACACGGGTGCAGAAACACACAGGCAGGGGCTATCACTCTGTGCCCCTTCGGAGGTGGGTCTCTCTGGGGGTTTACGGCTCCAGAGGTGCCTGCTCCACAGGACACAGTGGACTTGAGGGCTCTTCTGTAATCACGGAGGCAATAAAACACTGTCGATGATGGGGGTGAATGAGTTGTAGGGCAGCGGGGGAGGGGGGGGGGGTGTCCCGAGGTGCAGTGGTGTCATCGCACCCTCCTATGGGTCGCGTGTTGTGCATGGGCCAGGGGTCAGAGGAGAGGGCAGCAGACGAGCAGTGCAGGGGTAAAATACTATTTAAAAATAAAGAGATAAGGCGGGGGCTATATAATTGTAAAGAATCTGGTTCACATTAAATTAAACTACAAAGGCATACTGTGAAGCTACACAAGAGAACTTTTCAACAATTGTAAACATATCATGCCCTGCCTTAATTCAGTGACACCTAATTTGACATGGCATACAGTAACATTCTGCATCAACTACAAAATTATCTGAATACTTGCTGATTTTATGACTAACGTGTATAGTCATTATAAGGTGCTTTATATATTCTTGTTGTTGTTGCTAAATATGAATTACTTCTGCTTTTCTGGAAAGAGGATTCAATTGTTTTATTATCCTGAAGTATTACATTACTTTTGACTAAATTCAATACTAGTGATGTTTTTAAATACAACCAAACCCAATAGGTACCATCGGGTAAATTAGCTAAAAGACATAGAGACAGGAGAAAGTGTGCAGATCTATCTTCTTTTGTAGCTCGGAAGTAAAACACCATCTGCTTTGACCTGGAGTTTCCAGAGGAACCAGCTAATGGTTTTCCTGATGAAATTTGACCCAGAACAGTGTTTCTCTTCCGTTTGTGCATCACCACGACTTGTGAACGTGCCAATGAAAAAAACGGCGAGGGGAGAGCACACAGCAGGCGGCATGGCCAGAACACCGGGCGACCCAGACTGGCACTTTGGCCCAGGTGCCGGGACACACCGTGGCAATCATGGGAACTCTGGTAGCTTAGCTCAGCCTGAGACAGCGATAAGGTCTTGACCCCCAGCTGATTGCCGAACCCCACACTGGACACTCAGGTCAGGTTAGAATTGCAACTGACCAGACGATTAAAAATGGTAGAAAAAAAAAAGATTTGCCGTCGTGATTTTTTTTTTTTTTTTGACAGATCTTTCCCTATTTCCTTTTCCCTCTGTCTGTCTGTCCGTGAGACTTAATTTGACTTTTTATCACCCCATTCTGAAAAAGAAACTCGCCACAATCAGTCATTACAGCTCACAATGACAGCTCCTCACCGATGCATGAAAGGAATGGATTTCCACATTTGACTCAATCCAGGGGGGTTAGTTTAGTGTAACAGATTCAATATTTTTCAAATGAGCCTAGTTATATACATACGGACAAGATGAGATGATCTATTGCGCAGTCTTAATGGATTTTGTAGACTTCAAAGGCTGGGTACTTTTGGAGAAAAAAATACATATAATACATTTATTTTAAAAAAATATATAATTATTCATTTGATTAGCCGGGCAAGTTAGCTCAGTCGCATTTTCATATGTTGACTGGAGGTTGAAATTTGTGTTTCAATTCACAGATTTCTCTGGCATCCGAAGAGTCTGAAAAATTTCAGGAACAACAGCGGGAGAACGCTGAAAGACTATTGTGAATGATAACAGGACTCATCGGGTTTGGACCTCTTTATTATACCAATCTATAAAATGTCCTGGCAAAGGGCATCTGGCAAGCAAATAAATACTAATGATTTTTTTTTTGACTCGCAGATGCCAGTTCAGGTTAAAATGAGAAAACAAATTAGTTCTGACATACACCAGCATCCGTTTCTATGCTGGTATACACATACAAATATGTAAAGTCAGTTTATTTTTAAGAGTATGATTATCCACATATTGGATTGTGAGAGCGAGAGAGAGGGGTGAGGAAGAAGGGGAATATTGTTTGTGCTTTTGTTTAGTTTAAATATTTTTCTTTTTTT
>JAOYSI010011124.1:0-10016 GCA_025775065.1 Hiodon alosoides | reverse complement strand
GACCTCTACATGCTTTGTAAGTGGGAAAACCTGCAAAATCGGCAGTGTATCAAATACTTGTTCTCCCCACTGTACGTGTCTCCCTCCTTAACACCATACACCCAAAATGGGAAAAAAAAATCTTGTTCTCGTCATGCCACTGCAGTAGGTTCATCCAGTTGTATATAAAAAAAGGCCATTTTCAGCTTTTCCATCAATGTGTTCTCAACGTTGACAGACATTCTATCAAATGTCTTGTAATTGTTGAACTGTACAAATTTTACTTAGTCAGCAACCTGTTTTCCACATATTTTTTTGTAATAATTTGCATGTATTCTGTCTTGCACATAAAGATATGAAAACATTTCAATGGGTTAAGGTTTCTATGCATTTTCCAGTTCTCATTATCGCAATGTGTCCCGATTCAAAATGATGGTCATCTAATGTAATCCAAGTAATATAAACTCTTTTTTTAAAATGATAAATGTAGTGTGCGTCTAATGTTTACTAGTCTATAAAAATTTATACTTTTAAAATCTAGAATTCATAATATGAATAATATGATACATATAAAACATGGTGTCCATTCACCCATTTCTCATTTCCCCAATATTGTCAATAAAGTTTTATTCTCCCATGGTCCCATATTCTCCCCAGCAAGAAGAGAAGTTCAAAGATGGGCACGTGGTGTTCTTGTTTCCTCACTTTTATTTACGAAAAATGTTGTATTTGTATCTATACCCCCTTTTCCTGACAGGTTCTCACCGCCGCTATTGATGATCAAAATAATTTTGATACCAATTTATACATTTTTGATCAATATGACATTCTTCATTTGCTCTGCATTTTTCATCACTGCAATGTGATTTCTCATTGCTGCTATTTTATGATTCCCAATGAGTACCTCAGTTTGCGGTAATGATAAACGGCATATTTCTAAGTCTTTTAACTAACTTGTCTATCTGTAATATTAATGTCTAATATCATTACATTATTGCCCAGGTAGACAGGTAGTGAGAAAAGGAGAGCTGCTGCAAAAGCAGCAAAGCATACCTTGGCAAATCATAGAGAGAAGATCTACCGAACAGAATTATTGGGAGAATATAAAAGGAAGGAAAGAGAGGCACATTTAAATGATTTTATCTGGTATGTGCACAGTTCATTCTGTGTGTTACAAGTCAGTGAGTGTTAAGGGGGTTACGCCTAGAGAAAAAGAGGTTGGTAGATTTTAGGTTGATGGGTGCTGTTTTGTAGTACCTGTCCTATGTCTAACCTCTTATGTCACACTTGGTCATGTACCGAAAAAAGGAAGCATAATGAGAATCTTAAAATTGCTGATGAGATGGGGGTGAGAAAAATTTTCCACTCGTGCTTTCTCTTTGGAATCAAGTTGTGTAATTAATTAAAATTTGTTGGTTTATCTTTAAAAAAACAACAACCTCAAAGTAGATCACAAATTGGAATGTACGTGGTTTTTTTTCGCTTTTTGTGCTTCTCTTAAGATGTGATAATGGTCTGCTTGTGTTTCTAGCGCTAGCAAAAATGTCTTTAATATTTTGACGCTATTTAAGTTTCTTCTTTCCAGGAAAAAACTCTCTGGGTTTACCCACCGTCTCTGAGTGTTTAGCATCCTGGTGTCTCTTCAGTTTGCATGGTTTCATGCTTTCATTAGCTAGTTTCTAATGACTCATGAATTCAGATCTTGTGCATTGCTAGTATGAAACCAAAGTAAATATAACTCCCCTGGGAAGTAATCATTCTCCCTGGAATTTAGCCATCGTTTTCTTTTTGAGCTAGGTCTTTCTTGAGCTAGCTACGCAGCTAGTTAGCATACTTGCTAGCAACGGTCAAGGTCGCAGTTTTATTTATAGCTGCAGTGTCCGATTAAAAAAAATATATTTGTGAATCTCCTTTTAAAATAGAAATGTAGAAAAATGTTAGAAAACTTTGGCAAAGGGGTGCACCAGCTAACTTTGGCACCCTCCTTTGGGGGTCTGAATAATTGGACAGTCCTAGTGGGTTTTCATCAGTAGATTTAATTGGAAGAAATCCTGGATCAGATATCTCAGATATCTCAGATATCTCAGATATAAATATTGCCTTTATACAGCTACAACTTTTTTTCAAATAAGGAATTTAGTAGGTTAAGGCAATTCTGGGAAACTTACATTTTGCAAAGTGAACCACATATTTGTACATAATCCAGGACAATACATTTCTTTATACTCGTCTAATACAGAACTTGAATGTTTTTGTCAGGGTGAAAAATGGCAGCAAATCCTATTAAAAGAATGTATCCCTATTCTGGAAAGAAAGGCTAGAGCTATTGTAATTTATGACCTTGTCCCAATTCATTTTAATTAATGGGTTGACGGAAAGATCTTTGGTCTCCAATGAGCTTCACACCTTTGATCATTTCTAGAAACTGGCAGACTCGGATAATGTTTTTTTTCTGTGTTGGCATTTTGTCTTATGTCCTAAAAAATTGGGGAAATAAATCACCCTCTGTCGTCAAAAAGTTATTTTCATAGTGGTTATGACTTCCATCAATATGTAAATTAAATTAACCCAGACAACCGGCTAAAGAGTTTGACAAAGGTTTGACAAACAAAACTGATGGACAGAAGGCGTGCAGTGGAATTAGAAGAAGCGGCTGGATTAATTTGGCCTTTAGAGACCACTCATAGAGTGAACTAATGGTCAGAAAAGGTTTGAATTGTGAGATTAGCATATGTATTATTACTAAGGGTTAGTGAGGAACAGATCACGTGCAGACTGTTGTCAAGAAAGGAAGAGTTCATTAGAAGCATACAAGCTGTATTAATTAATCACTTTTCTCACCCAGTAATCGTAAGGATTAAACTGTTTAGAAATGGTTCCTTTCCAGAACAGTTTAATCCTCACGATTACTGTGTGAGAAAATTATTTGAGTACATTTAATGCAGTAACATGACAAATCTCTGTTAAGGAAGAGCTTTAAACACGAAACGGATGGCTTCCAAATCAACTTATGGATATCTTTAAATTTAGCACATTCATCAGCCAAGAAATCTTGAGCAGTGCTGTGCACAGGCTGAATATGAGTTATTGGTCAACATATGCTGCTAAAGATAAGAGATCCTGTCGTCTTGTGTCCTGGTTTTGAAGTAGCCATTTTGGGGTAAACCAACTTCTATGTTGGATCCTTATGTTAACTGTACTTTTGTAATTAAAAGGCTGTGATCATGATCAGAGGTTTTCCAAGTGTGGAAGGGATTATGAAAGCAAAACGTTTGTTACTTTTAGTGCAAAGTGCCAGGAGCTGTCACAAAAGAGAAAGGTAGGAGAGCTGCTTACTGGTTTTCGCTAAACTGTTAATTTGCATTTTTCCAGTCTCACTTGTAAGGCTAGAAAAAAATTGAAAACTGTGGCTAGGGAGCTGACGAAGTCACTACTGGGTGTCAAAGTGTGTCAATATTTCATCAATATTACACTGAAGAAAATAAAAATGAAAAATGCCTGAGATGGTACATTGCTAAACTCATAGCATTGCAGTCAGCTGTGTTAAAGTGTACAGCTACTTCTTTGGTTCTGAGGAGATACACACACCTGGGAACACAGTTTAACAGGTTTTTAAAGAGGCTAATCAGAATCATATATTAGAGTGATATATATTGCTGAAGTCCTGCGCCATGTTCCCAATCTCTGCTGTACACTGCCACCTACTGCTGGGATTTATGATGAAAAATGTAAAATGTGTGGGAAACGTGTGCAAACGGTTCCAATTAATAGCTGTCACCATGAGCTTGGTGTCAGAGAGTCCCTAATATAGGAGTTAATTACAGGAGAGCAGCTGCACTTTCAAGCAGATTCTCTCTTATATGGGACGTGTGGAAGCAAAAAAGAGAGGCGGCAATTACAGTGACTGGAAATGATGGGGAAGGGCACAGAAGGGAAGGAGGCTGCAGATCACCAGTCTGCCTCTTAGATCATGGGGCTCTAAAAATTCTGCTCCTTTCCATGTAAAAATCCTTTGTCAATTTAGAATCACCAGTATTCATGTCAACTAGCACACATAACTAGGTGGAGGCATCCCAAAAGCAGCTGCAAGCATCAGAAGACTGAGTTTGTAGCTGCAGCATGCGAGAGCGTGCTCAGTCCCAGAGCAGCCGGAGACTGAGGCATTGAGGGAGGGTTCATATCTTTTTATTCATCATTTTAACAAAAATAAATGCGTTGAATACTTAAACACACATAAAACTTTAACCAAAACCACCCATTTTGGGGAAAACTAAACCTCAAATAGTTTAAAAAATAAAAACATAATTCACTAACACAAACCAACCTCTTCCAACACCGCGTTCAACTTTTTTCTTCTTTCTAAGCTAGCTTCGCTTGCTCTTTTAAAGGGTCTTTCATTGTTGGCACCTGAGTTTGATTACCATCAGTGGTAATGTCCTGAGGCTGGGGTCCTCATTACCATGTCCTGAGGCTGGGGTCCTTTAAGCCCCCCCCCCCCAGCTTAGATGTCCATCATTCCTTTCTACCGGCTCGAGGGCGTGGCTGCCGGCTGCATGCCACAGTAGCCTTATCACTCGAGAATCCACAGACTCTTCTGGATCAGAACCATGTCCATCTTGACCCTGCTCCACAACCTATCAACCTCGAATTTCCTGGAACCTGCATTCCACTCCTTATAAGAGGGAGCATTAACAAGTTGGACGAAGGAAGGCTCTCTTTTCTCTCTATCTTAAGATCTGGATCATGTCTCCATGACATGATTTGGGGAATTTTGGAAGTGGGCAGTTATGCTTTGGGGGAATTTTCTTGGAATGGTTTGGGTCACTTTTCCCCTTATAGGGTCACTGCAATAATCAACTTTATCTCACAGTGAAACATTTCTATCCAGATGAGAGTGGTCTCTTTCGGGATGACAATGCCCCCATCCACAGGGCGAGAGGGGGTCCCATAGGCCGGGGCAGATACCTTCTGCAGAGCATGTAGGAGGGAGCCCAAAGCCCCCTTGAAAGGGAGGCTGGACCTTGAACTCAGTTCCGTCAGGCAGCTTCTGTGGTTCCCCAGGGCTAGGCGGTTGGAAAGGCAGCACCTGCTGACCTCCTGAGCTGGGTGGCTAGGTGGGCTTGCGGCAAAAACAGGCATCACAGAGCACAGCTCCTCTCTCTTAATTGAACATTTTAGCTTGGAGGCGAGTAACCTCTGACTCCTTGATGAGCAGGGCCTCGTTGGAGCTCTGGAGCAGCTGCAGGACAGAAGTTGGGCCTGCAGGTTGGCGAAATTGGCCTGAGCCTCATCCAGCTGGACTGTGATGTGCTGAAGTAATTCTGCCAGTTACTCATGGGAACTGCGCAGGCGGTTGTTTCGACACTTTAAACAGCTGCATGTGATTGCTGCATAGCCAAGAGCTTCCAGTGGTGCTCCACCCATGGCAGCTCCAGCTCATTTGGGCAGGAGGCGACGAAGGCCCAGGCCTCCACCTAGGCTGCTTCAGCTTCCATCGTGGCTAGATCCTGGGCCAGCTGCTTGGCCTGGGGCTCCCAAAGGTGGAGGAGCTGTCTGCTTTCACTGAGGTACCTCACCAGTCTCTCAAGGTCCCAGCTGAGGGTATTGTCCCTTTGCATGGTTGTTATTCTTGGCCATCTGAGCATGTCTCCAGGGCTTGAGGATGTGTTACTTGGCTGCGTGCCATACACCTACTTCCCCAGAATGTGGCCACAGGATCCTGTCAGGTCCGGTGTTGATACCCAGATACCCTCTGCAGAAGATGTAGGAGGGAGCCCACACTCCCATGAGAGCTCATAGCAAGAAAAATGCATGCAGATGAAAAAAATTAGGAAAGTGACTTTTTTAAGGACAGTTGAACTTGAAAAGATTAAAGAAACAAATTGAGGCCTCTGCAGAGATGAAAGAAAAACTGACTGAGTAAATAATAATTTAAGCACCACTAGGTCAAATATCACTCATCTGTGTACACATGAAACAAAAATATTGCTGCCAACGACAACGACCAAAAAAGTCCAAACTGCAAACCTCCACATAGCTTGCACACTGCTGAAGGTAAAGTTCAAGTCCTAGACAAACCGAGGGACTGATAACTCAAGCAGAAGAACTACTAAGACAGACAACCAAACCTTCAGACATACAAGCAGGAGAAAATGCATACTTAGATTGGGCAACCAGCAGCAGTACTGCGCAAACATGGGCTGCCAAGATCCTTCGTTGTTTGAATGCCGGATGGAAGAATCTACAGTCAAAACAGAAAGCTCTTGCTGTAGATTGTCAAGGAAGTTTCCACCAACGCTGTGACAACTATGAATGCCGAAACAGGTAGCTCAGAGACTGAAGTGAGTGACGCTAATTAATGAGCATCCACAGCAGTCCCACGCCAAGCTGATTAACCTGAATGAATAACCACTTTAATATAAGTTAAAATCCCAGCAAGATACAAAGATTTAGCACCCACATAAGTGCATGTTCCTAACGTGTATAAAAACTGTAGCCTATATGTCAAGGAAAACTGCAAATGTTATTTTTCCATGTTGGGATACAGTTCTACTGAACAGGTGTTAATGCTGTAATATTTGCAAATCATTGGTCTTTTGAGGTCTCCTGTAGACCCATGTAACTGAAGTGAATTTTTAGCATAAATCATAATTATGCCTAATGAGAAGCTGATTTTGACACTGCGTTTGGTTTCTTAAACGGCTCAAGAGATAGTATGCTTCAAATTTCAAACGTTGGCAATAGCGCCAACGTGGGGTCAATCAGCGCCAAATTCACTGTAAGATGGTCCTCTATAACCCCAACAGTTTCCAGCAAAATTCATTAAAATGCGCAGACGTTATTGCATTTCTTGGAAAATCTTATTTACAGAGATGAAAGAAGAAACCCTAACAAAACAATAGGCAATACTAATATCGCCGTCAACAACAACCAATTTAGACGCGCCGTACCGTAGTTGTGTTCTCATTCGTCCCTTGTAGGTAGTCCTCCAGTATCCCACAAATCTTGTGTTTATACTGTCATCCAGTCAGAAATGGCGGACGTCACTAACATCAATTCGCAGTCTCTTGGATTTACAGAGAAATTAAAAGCGTGGCTTTCTTGGTCGTGGACATATATATGGGCAATCTGGTTCACTATGGTTTTAGTCCTGATCTACGTGCTGCGGAGTCCGCTAAAGCTCCAAGAAACTCTTGCCACCGGTAATATTGTCAGAAAGCTGTTGAACTAGCTAGCTAAACCGTAACGGAAGCTGGCTAGCTAACGGCGTTAAGCTAAAAATAGTAATGACCTAGCTAATACCGCTGAAAATGTTACGACGGTGCATCAAACTGTAATTGGAATATTTAGACCGATGTAATATTTTCAGATGCACCTAAATTCTTAGTTGGCAACTAGCAATTTGAATGAACATTGTCTTGCTGCTTACGGTGTTAGTTTAGTACATACTGTCTTTCCAATTATTCTTAATTTACAGTTATATTTTGTTCACAATTTAATTTTCTGTGAATTATTGTTGCTAGGTTGCTTTCTCAAAAGTGCAGGTTTGGCAAAACTAGTCAAGTAGGTAATTTTATGTGCTGATCATGGGGAGTTTGATTTTAGTTATCATAAAAAATGAGTTGTCAATTTTCTGCCTTTAATGTTTCCTTCAGCATCTGTGGCATAATGTCAAATAATGACGCAATACAAGTTGTTATTATAATGTAATCAGTAAACACATATTTTAACCTAAGTGTTTGAGTCCGCGTTACAGTCAAACAATCGCTATGCTTTGTAAATACTGTAAACGACGACGATATCTTACTGTAGTAAAGTTTTTAGTTTTTCCTCAATAATTAATAGGCTTATTAATTACTATTACTATCTGACCAAAAGCAATTGAGTATTTTATTTTAAATAGTATGTTCCTTCCTTTTATTCATTATGATTTTATAAATGTCAAATACGAAAGTGGCATCAAGTGTAAATTGGAATAAACAATGACTGATGAACTAATAAATTAACTGAAATTTCCCCCCATCCTTTTTTTCTTTCTAAAGCGTCTGTATTCCTGAACACACTGACGCCTAAATTCTATGTGGCGCTCACTGGAACCTCATCCCTTATTTCTGGCCTCATTTTGGTAAGCCGTGCTTGACTTTAAATAAAAAGTTGTGGTGCCAACTGCACCACTGAGTTTAAATTCGAGTTTATTGTGGCCTTGTGTAAGTTTCAATTTAAACTGAGTTTAAATCCGGGAGTTTAATGTGGCCTTGTGTAAGTTTTGTCCAAATCCTTCTATGACTGCAATTCTTAATGTTTCTTCAACACCTGCAACCTACTTGAAGTTAGTATGAAAATGGATACTAATCAAAACATTTAATTATTTGCTGGAATGCCTCTTTTTCTCTCTACAGATATTTGAGTGGTGGTACTTCAAAAAATATGGCACCTCATTCATAGAGCAGGTCTCTGTCAGCCATTTACGCCCTCTGTTGGGCGGAGTGGAAAATAGCAGTTCAGCAGGCCTGTTCTCTTCTGTGAATGGAGATGCAGAACCTAGACCCAGTGTTTCAGGTATAAATTATTGTAATTTTAATGTTAATTATGATGTCTTCTTACAAAAAATGTTATTTTAATGCATTCACGAGGGCCTCCCTTTCATTCACACTGCACTGATTAAACCACACACGTTCAAAAGAATCAATGCAGCATTTTCTAACGTTAGTTACATTGTAACATTATAACTTACTTGTATTGAGGGTTATTCATATGAATATGTTTTGTGGTTAGACTTTAAAATGACTTAATCCCTATCGAATGGAATATATGGGGGTGCAAATATAATTTTTTTCCCCACAATCGATAAAAGTTGGGCCTGTGGTTAGCGGCTCTCTGATTCAAATATAATTATACTTTTAAAGTTAGGTGTTGCGCAAACTCATGGAGTTATAGCAATAAATATATATATTATGACATATTTTATGTCAAAGTTTTGCTAGTCTAGCTTTAAAATTGGAATATAAGTTGCATTAAGAGAAACATTAAATGTGGCAAAAAAAACTTATATAAGTGGCAAAATGTAAAGGATTCAACATTATGTGACATGGGAGACATATTCAAATGTGTTCTTCAGTAAGCATGTATGCAGACATACCAAGTTGTGTAGTGATATTTTAAACGGTTAAAAGTTTTGACTAAATTGATTGGCTCACTGAAGAAATGCTTATTTTAACTTGGAAAATGTCTTTTGATATGTCTTAAAAAGGGGCATTTGAGGAACGCAGTGAATATTGTATGTAAATACTATAAACAGTCTCAGGGGAGATTTTGTGACAAACAGCTCCAGAGTTCTATGTTTTCAAAGTTTGTTTGTTATATATAGCACTTATGACCTCTACAATCCTGCCAAGTTTTGTGAGTTTATAAGAAAGCTTCAGAGATTTTAAGACTCGCAGTGTTCATATCTACACAACTAATTAGTAATAAATTAAGAGATTTATTTACAGGGATTTCAGAAACGATATTAAAAGAAGTTGTGTATTTAATTTGAACTTTGAAAGAATTGAGCTCATTTAGGATGAGTTTGCTACGGACTGTGACGTCAAGAGTACGATTAGTTCCTTGAGCTAGAGATTTTAGTCTTTTGCTCAACAAGCTAATCGTTTCCCTTGTTGGAGGTTATACCTCCATGTATACCTCCAGGTTATACTTATGTAAGGCGGTGAAGGGACCCAGTTGCTGAAATATAGTGGTTAAATAAGCCTATGAAATTTTGGCAGATTTTGCAACTTTCACTGTAACAAAGAATGGTTTCTCTACTTGTCTGTAAGTCTTTTGTATGACATTCCATTGCCGTTGCAATGTTTGTCTTTTTCAGAGTGCAAAGTATGGAGGAACCCGTTGAACTTATTCAGAGGATCAGAATATAGCAGGTATGAAAACCATAAAACAAGATTCACAATGACATCTAAAAATGACTTAATTTAACTCCCAGTGCTGGCCAGCAGAGGATGGGCTCCCCCTCTAAGCCTGGTTCCTCTCAAGGTTTCTTC